>OX940986.1:28254789-28474577 GCA_954871275.1 Leptopterna dolabrata
GAAGTGGGAAGAAAGAAACTTTCTTCTATTACCCAGACAACGAAGATGTTATGGAAGTGAATAAAGATCAGATTAAAAAAATACTCAGCATAAAAAAAAAAGTCAGAGGAGCCTATTTATTTAACAATATAGGAAATCTAAAGCAAATTCGTTGATGTTTTAACTAGTCGTCATATTTTTGGTCAATTGACCATTTATAAACTCATTTTAGTCCATTGTTTACCATCAAGTTAATGTGATGTAGTGCCTTATCTACAGTGAGGTCCGTTGACCCATTTTTAATTCTCTATCCTTTCAAGGTGTGATTAACACAAGAAAACTAGTTTTTTAAGATGAAGATTGTGATTTATGAAGCTTTTGTGATTTAGGAAAGTTGTGATTTGAAAGGAAAAAATCTGTGAATTATAAATTAGTTGGTACCTGATGTGATTTCGTTCAAAACAGTATTTTTTCTTAAGACTTGAGAGATTAAGGCTGAGTAAACAGAAGGTTCAAATGGTTTTTATGAAATAAAGTCACATTTTCACGGTTTTTATGGTTGAAAAAAAATTTTTTTTGCCTGGATTTCGTTCTCAGTATTTTTTAAAAACGCCCTCCGGTGGCCGGAGTTGAGTTGCAAGTTCCTAACATCGTTTTACAAGCGATTTCTAGTGGGTGGCCGGAGTTAGGGCCATCGGGCCCTAACTCCGGCCACACTTTAATAATGGATTAAAAATCAACCACCAAGGTTGGGGGAACGGTCTTGACGGATTCTGAAAGAGGAAAAGTGTGGGAATCTATGTTTGAATCGTAGTTATTTTATAAAAATTTGTAATGGTAGAAATCCACAAAAAACCTCGAAAAGTGGCCGGAGTTAGGGCGTTCTACGTACCAAAAGGGCTCTTTGTGGAACATGATAATTTCTGGATACATGACAACTGCCCATTATACATAAGTGCCCAGTTATCATAATATAAAACCACAAACACTGGTAATGGGGGGGGGGGTCTTAGTAATCAAGTTGTAGGTATGGCTAATTTAATAAAATTTTCAATTTACTAAGGTAGGTAGTGTATTTATGCAGATACCTACGTAATTATCATGAATGATGATTCCGTTAAGTAATGATTACCACTATACCACGAGAAAAATGGTAATGGGAAGTATAAGCGATAAATTGAAAATGGAAGATGGGTTTCAACAGGTTGTGGTTGAAAGTAAAACAGAAAACTTACACTTGCATGCTTCTTATTCGCTGTTCCTGATGCTCCACTTGAGTACTGAGGGTAAGCACCATAATTATACGCCATTTTCGTTAATCGAACAGGACCAGGACGTCTATTTTTCTGGTTCCTTCCTTTCCCCGTTGGTCTCTTTATCTGGTTTTCTGCTTTTCTGTGTTTCACCCGTTTTTCCTACCTCTATTCCACTTTTTACATTCCCTGTCCACGCATCACGGACGTTGGACACAGGTTATTCCTGCCGCCTCTACAAATCTTGTATTGACTGAAAAAAAAAAAAAAAAAATTCTAGGACACTGGGAAGTACCTGCTAAAGAAAGTTGGTACCATCCTACTAAAAACTACAGCTAGGTCTAGAACGGCTAGAGTGCAACTATAAAAATATTATAGTGTTTCTTTACTACCATCCTATATGCTAATATACTACCTGCCTAAATACTAGTAATATTATTGATACCTTAATGCTCCTTTTTAGCAAATTTTTCAAAGAAAATTACTCTATTGCAATGAATTCAAAATTTTGTTTTGAAATTTGTTTATAGGCAAATCCGTTTCAGAGCACCCTGAATTCATCTCTTTAATTTTAACAAATATATATGCCGAAGACGCTGAGTGCGAAACGATCAGACGTAGTGTAAGTTTCTTTCTCTGTGTCCTCTTTTTGTGTCGGGAGTTATAAATAAATTAATATATATATAATTATGTAACTTCTAGGATTACTTCTATGATTTATTTATTTATGTGTCACTCCAGACTTGGGTACGTGATAAAAGTTTCAGATTTCACCACAATGTTCGTATTGCCAAACAAAGAGATGGGTTTGAAGAGGAGCAATTTTCAAAATTTCTAAGGGGGTCCAAACTTGAGTTTTGGGGGGTCGAAAATCGCTTAAAACTGCTAAAATAGCGAACAATTTACATAAAATCACTGAAAGTGGTATGGTAGGGTGAGTAAAGACAGAAAAAATTGTCCATTTCAGTGTTTTTCATACAAAACAAGGGTCAAATTTGGATTTTCAGGGGCCAAAAATTGATATTAAGGGCTAAAATCAATATCAATTCACCTGACGTGTAGGGTGGTGATTCATGACAGAGGGACTAGGCACCAGTTGTTGGCACTACCCTAATTATTGACACTTGCGCCTTCAGTGTTGAAAAAATAAGCATATATGGGGTCAACGACTTCAACATTGGCGCCAAATCTAAGCCTTCAGCCATAGTTTCCCACCTTGATCCACGGGACAGAAGGATTTCTTATCACGCTCTCCTACCTGCCAGTACCTACACTAACGATTTCGCTAAGGAAGTCACGATTTTGCCTATAATCTTATTCCTTTTATGTTTCTCCAATTGAATTTTTTTCAAATACCTACACTTCGTTGCTACTACTAGGTAATGAGAATGCAGTTCGCAAATGTAAATTTCAATAAAAACATTAACTTTTATCGGTGTCAGTAATTAGATATCCAAAACACCAGTTTACCCAATTATCGACACTCCTGTCAATTAACTGTGGTTTCCACGGAACTTCGTTTCTAACGCTTACCTACCTATTAAGATTACTTTTTCACTTGGAACACACATTGTTGCTTCCCTTTTTCAAAACGCTGCAAAGTCCTTGTCACATGGGTTTATTATTCTATTGGACATACCTACAGAAAGGTTGGCTGTTCATTAATTGTTTCTTTCATGCGTAATAATCGAAATAGCTACTTCTGATGGTTTCCATTAATTTTGGCCCCCAAAACACAAATTAGGTACGCTCTTTTTTTTCTTTTTTTTTAAAACTATCTTTGATCATTGGTAGTGCCATTTAATCGTCCTGAACCACGTCTTGACACTTTTTCCAGTGTTATTATACAAACTGATGGTGATTTCAGACGATTTCCCAGGTTTTTCACTCATAAAAAATCAATTCTGGGAGCTGAACATTTGGTAGAACTCAATTTTCCACTCTTTGGTCAAAATCGACTTCATATTCGGTCTTCTCGTCCCCAAAAACATAGAAAACGATATCTCAGAAGCTCATGTTACCAATATGTTGCTAAAACGTAAAAAGTACCTATTTTTACACACATTTTCACTCATAACACCCCTGGGTATATTCCGATCGGGCTGAAAAGTTTCGGGACACAACTAGGGCCCAAATGGAGCATGTGTGCGAAAGAACGAATTTTTTAGACCGAAAATGAAGCCTGTACACGTGATACGGCGGACGGCGGACGGCGTACGGCGGACGGCGTTCGGCGGACGGACATTGCATTTTTGGAATCTACGCACCTTGAAACGTAAAAGAAAAAAGTTTGAGGGGGTGTTATAAAAATTTTTTGCTGAGCGAATACATAGGTGTATTATTCACAGAATAATAAACCAAAACGACGAAGGGATCCAATTTCTGACGGGTGGGGGGGGGGGGGGGGGGTTGTTGTGTGTAATGCTGCGCGCTAATCATGTCAAGCTACTATGTCAAGTTATTGACACTCTCCTTCCATGACAAAAGTAAGGTTAGAACCTCAGAAATTATACCTAGGTTGGTAGCTAGGAACGTCAGTGAGTTCACTCATTAGGAGTCACGTGATATTCTGATTGTCTATGAATGTGTGCAAGGTTTATAATATAATGTGTAGTTTATTGTTTTCGTGGTGAGCTACACAGACCGCATTTTCAGATCTTTTCACTTGGAATATTGTGAATGTAGACTCAGTATAATACGCCCAGTATTGACGAGCTCACTTATTCTTGATTGATGGAAGTGAAAACATGACTCAGTGGCTCCAAAAAACTCTTTTAAGCAAAACAGGAAGAAAAAATGCCAAAAGAGGGGCCAACTGAAAAAGAAAGAAATATGAAGAAGGAAAAATGTTGGTAGCTCTCAGTGCCGTGAAGAATGGTGTTCCACTTGCAAAGCATCCCAGAATGAGGAATACCCATGACTTCTGTTGGAAGTACCGCCATTCTAAGAATTTTGAGACCAACCGCACTCTCCTAAAATGACCTACTCTTTTTCTATGAGCTTTCCAGTTTTTGGCGACGAGTGAAGTCACACTGGGCAAGGGGGTCCCGCCCAGGCGGGAGGAGAGCGTCACTCGTTGCCGAAATTTTGAAAGCTTATAGAAAACTCTGCCAAGTCCTTGTCACATGGGTTTATTATTCTATTGGAGTTCTAGAGATTCTTGTTGGCTGTTAAATTTATTGTTTCTTTCATGTGGAATGATTGAAATAGCTATTTCTGATGATTTCCACCGATTTTGGCCCCCAAAACATGAAACAGGTACTTTTTTTTTTTAAAGATCATCTTTGATAATTGGTAGTGGCATTTAATGGTCTTGATTCACCTGTTTACACTTTTTCCAATGTTATTAAACACATTGATGGTGATTTCAGACAGTTTTCCAGGTTTTTGACTCATAAAAAAAAATTTTGGGAGCTGAACCTATGGTAAAACCTCAATTTCCGCGTCTTTGGTCAAAATCGACTTCATATTCGGTCTTCTCGTCCCCAAAAACATGAAAAACGATACCTCAAAAGCTCATTTTACTACTATGTTACTAAAACACAAAAAGTACCTATTTTTATACACATTTTCACTCATAACACCCCTGGGCATATTCCGATCGGGCTGAAAAGTTTCGGGACACAACTAGGGCCCAAATGGAGCATGTCTGCGAAAGAACGATTTTTTTAGACCAAAAATGAAGCCTGTACACGTGATACGGCGTACGGCGGACGGACATTGCATTTTTGGGATCTACGCACCTTGAAACGGAAAAGAAAAAAGTTTGAGGGGGTGTTATAAAAATTTTTTGCTGAGCGAATACATAGGTGTATTATTCACAGAATAATAAACCAAAAGAACTATTCATCATAGGCGAGTGCGGCTGGCTTCAAAATTCTTAGAATGGAATCTACTTTCATTTGAAAATGGGAAAATAATATAAACGTACTCATTTATTTGTTTTTATTTATTTTATTTACTTAAAAGTTACGGGTAGAACCCATTTTACATACAATAATTAAAGATAGGATAATACAGTTAATAATTAGCTGCACAAATAAACTAGGTAGGTGCTAAATACAGAGAACAGCAATGAATATGCAAAAAGGATAATGGATCAAGTCCTAAGTACCTAAGTGTCAAGCGATCCCCTCAAAAAAGATTTAAATTTAGAAAAGGAAAAGGAGAAATCTAGATCAGGACAATTTAACAAATTAGCAGAACGTTGCATACGGGACGCTGGAGTTTTTTAAATAATTTGTTGACTGGAAAGGAATATCGAAAAGTTTGGGGAATCTACTAGAAATAGGGGATGTGAGAATTCACAAGTTGTTAATGATTTTGAAAAGGGTGATCAAGTCAGTGAAACTGCGACGCGAATCAAGTGAAAGTAAACCAACCGATTCAGCCAACTCAGCGTAATTTAGATCAACCATCCTAATGCCCCAATGAAATCCCAAAGTACGAAGAAACCTATGCTGAACCCTCTCTATGTCATAGATATCCACCAGATAATTTGGGGAGCAGTACTCTACCCGAGATCTAACGAGAGATGTAGAGAAGCTTCAGCACGAATTCATTAGTAAAATCACTAGTGTTTCTACAAATAAAACCCAAAATTCGCAATGCATTGGAGGTGATTTGGTTGTAATGGGTTAAATGTAAGACCTGAATCGAAAAGTACACCCAAATCGCGCACAACTTCACGTGGAGGGAAAGAATGAATTTATATTATAATCAAATTAATATTAAAGGCGAAGTTAGCTTACGAAATGTGATCACTTGACACTTCTGCAGATTTAGGTGAAGAAACCCAATCAACAAATTTATCAATATTAGACTGTAACATGGTAGAATCATCAAAGGTAGAAACGCATTTAAAAATTTTCATGTCATCAGCATAGATCAAACAATGTACATCGGAAAAAATTAAAGAAACATCATTAATGGACAACAAAAACAAAAGTGGGCCAAGGTGAGACCCTTGAGGAACACCTGATGATGCATAAAAAGGGTCAGAAAAAGAATTACCAACCCTAACTATAAGAGTACGACTGGACAGGTAGCTATGTAGCCACTTCAAGAAAGCACCATGGACCCCAATACACTTGAGCTTATCAATAAGACGAGCATGATGTACCCTTATCAAAAGCTTAAGACATGTCAGAGTAGAAAACGACCACTTGGAACTTCTTCTCAATAGCATTAAATAGGAAAGCCTCGTAGGTCAGCAAATTTGATAGGGTAGATCGTCCACGAATAAAACCATGTTGCTCAGGCATAATCATTTGTTTGAAAACGGGAGTAATTAAATCTACAACTATTGCTTTGAACATCTTAGGAATAGTTGAGAGGGAGACCACAGGACGAAAATGCTCAATATGATTTTTAGACCCAGATTTATGTACTGGCGTGACAAAGCTTTGCTTCCAGATGTCAGGAAAAATGCCAGAACTTGAAGATTTATTAAAAAGCATGGGCACTCCTCATTTTTAGGGCACCTAGTAAATAATGTTATAATTACTACTTTATGTTATACACGTTCAACAATCATATGAATCGTGATACTACTTCAATACAGAGTGTTACATAAAGTTACAATAGTGACACAAAGTTCAAAATAAATTTGTTCGATATTTGATTATGGTATCAATAATTGGCTCCTTCCCCGTCAATAACTGAATACCCATGCCAATAACAGTTTTTTTCATGTCAATAATATGGGATAAAACTTGATGTCGAATTTCAGCTAATAAAACAGAAATTTTGAGAAAATTAATAAGCCGAATCCGTTCTGGAGACCTTGACGAGAGAGGAAAACTTTGAAGCGTAAAGATTGTTTAACCTTCACCCGCTCGCCTCTCCTGAAGTCACACTTCCGATCGCGTGGGCGGCAAATTGGCCGCCCTTGATTTTTCATAATTTTCACGACTTTTCACTAGTTTTGACCAGGGAACTCCAGCACAACATTACAAGCACATTTTTATCATAAATTCTTTATTCAGATAATGGCAATCACAATAAGAACGTAGATATTATATCAAAATCACATTTTCAGTCTTTGAAGGTTTTCTGCACTAAAATAATATTCTGCAGTTCGCAACTTTTTCTATTGAAAGGAGGTACTAACAAAAATTTGAATATAATCATAATAATACCTACCTCATTTCGACAAATAACTAACGTGACAATAAAATAAAACGAAAGCTGGCTAGAACAAAAACTAGAATATCCATAGTTCAAAACATTAGAACTTTAGAAAAGAAAAAAAACTTTACAAAAATACAAAAATTATACTCAGGAAGATGAGTTAAAACTCAAAATACTTATCAAATTGGAAAGCTGGCTAGATCAAAACTAGAATATCCATAGTTCAAAACATTAGAACTTTCCAAATCGAGATGCAAAACATTCATGTTTCAGTTCAAAATACAGAAGAGTGCGACAAGAAATATCGATGAGAAGCCCTACACATATTCTAGAATACTGTGAAACTAGTACAGTTGAAAATACATGCGAAAGGAAAATTAATATTTACTTACATTTTCAAAATCGTGCGATGCGAAAACTCCCACGTTATCGCTCGCGTAGGCGGCAAATTGGCTCGAACCTGATGTCCCCAACTTTGGAGCAGTACTGACTGGGCTGACGTGTCCACCACGATCGGAAGTCAACGTAGTCTAGCAGGAAAGATATTAACTAGAGAATACATGGCGCTCTTGGGGCTATCACGATACTTTGAGCAAGCATACACGGGAAAATTCGAAAAGGCGGCCAACCTGCCGCCCACGCGAGCGGATGAAGGTTAATAAATGAGAAATTTATTGGGAAAGTACAGCAAAATTTTCGTTGAAGTGTCAATAATTTGTGCCTTTACCCTATTTCGATGATACATTTTTTCCCCCTCAATTAAAGAGTGGGTCTACTTTATACTTACTTACTTACTTACTTTACTTTCTGTGGCGCTACAGTCCTCTAGAGAACCTGGGCCTCCTCAACAATCCTCCGCCATGCATCCCTGTCCAGTGCCGCAGTCCGCCACCGTCGAACGCCGAGCGATCTAATATCGGCCTCGACGTCATCGACCCATCTTGTGCGCGGCCTGCCTCTTCTTCTGCTGCCACCTGGCTTCCCATAGAGCATCTTCCGAGGGACGCGGGTCGAATCCATTCGCTCCACGTGCCCGATCCAGCGCAGTCGGCCCTTTTTGATGAAGGTCACAATGTCAGGCTCACTGTACAACTCCCGAAGCTCCTCATTTGTCCGAATCCTCCAGCGCATATCGTTAGGGTCAAAGATCGGCCCAAATATGCGCCTCAGGACCTTCCGTTCCCAAATCCGGAGCCTTTGTTCCCATTCCTGTGTGAGGACCCACGACTCTGAGCCATATGTTACCACCGGCCGAATCATGGTTTTGTACAACCTCAGCTTTGCTTTCCTTGGGATAGCATTGAACCTGAGCACCTTGCTGAGCGACCAGAAGAATCCGTTCTGGAGACCTTGACGAGAGAGGAAAACTTTGAAGCGTAAAGATTGTTTAATAAATGAGAAATTTATTGGGAAAGTACAGCAAAATTTTCGTTGAAGTGTCAATAATTTGTGCCTTTACCCTATTTCGATGATACATTTTTTCCCCCTCAATTAAAGAGGTCTACTTTATAAGGGTGAAAAATCGGCAAAAATGACTAAAATCGCGAAAAAATTATATAATTTTACGAAAAGTGGTAGTTATGGTTTCTCGCTATATCATCTTTTTACACAGCAGGAACATTTCTTTGAAAATACGCTCTAATAGGGTAAAGGCTGCATGACTGGAACTTTTTTAAAATTCCTTTTATATAACTCAATGTTTGTATTGCTACTTCAGTATTTCATTTAATGTTTTGTTGGCACGCTAGGTCGGATATGATAATATGCTATTATGCCAAATAAGCAATAATCGAATTTAACTGCTACAGTTTTTCCACTGAGAGGAATAAAAACTATTATTTTGGATCTCACTTTGGTTGACCCACATGAGAACCAAAACCCTTCCTCCACGCCCCTTTCCCTATGCCCACCGTTCCTTCGGCTCCCGATTCCTCGGCGCATGCAGCGCGCCTATGGCGTTGATCTCAAGCTGTCAGATAACAAACATTTCTCAAGCGAAGCGCAGAATCCAAAATACTACCGTTTTTCCCCTGAAAAGAACGAACACTATTATTTTGGATCTCGCAGAGCTTGACCCACACATTTTGATTTCTTGACATCTTGTGTAATGTGTACTAATGCTAACGAAACTCGGACAGCTATCCATAGTAGGGATGTCCCAAAAGTATCGATACTTTTTGAAAAAGTATCGATACATATCGATACTCTCACCCCACCCGCCCCGAAATATATCGTAGTATCGATACTTTTTCCCAGTATAGGAGCAAAAAAAAATACTTTTTTTTATCCCTCACATTTTATCACTTTCAACACCTACGACGTGTGGGTACTGTTGACAGATTGCTGGGAGACCAACCACTTCAACACATTCTTTCTTGTTTTCTGATGTGATTGTGCCGAATTAACGAAATAATGTCATGCCTTGTCTTGTCTTGTCAATAATTTTGAAAAACAAGCGCCCAAACAAAAAAGTTTCAAATAAGAAAGAAGTATTGTTCATTTTATAATATTATCCTGAAATAATTCTTCGATAGGCTGACGATGGTATTTTATATTATACCAATGTAGATGAAGTAAAAACGTGGGATGTGATATAATATTCACTGTCACGCTGATGGAGAGAGAACAAAAATGACATTTCCACCCATTCTTCAAACAGTATCGATACTTCAAAATATCGATACTTTTCAAAAGTATCGTATCGATACTTTTTGATACTTTTAGATATATCGATACTACATATATACCTAATCTATAGGCGCGCTGCATGCGCGGAGTAGCCCTGAACGGAATCGGGAGTTGAAGGAACGGTGGGCATAGGGAAAGTGGCGTGGAGGAAGGGTTTTGGTTCTCACCCTATCGTTCTGGGGCCTGGTAGTTTCTTTAGCGCTTCTGGCGATTGTACGACAAATTTATAAATTGTTTTGTGTGTTATAACCTCACTGTCAACTCCCACTTTCTGGTAAATGTTACCAGTTTGCAGTTTCCAATCCAATTTTTTTAAATTTTCATCTTTCATTTGACTGCCTGGTGCCTGCCTATCTACTACAAAGAAGAAAGTTGTCCAGCGTGAAGCGCTCCGCGCATATTTCTTGGAGTTCGTCACACTGCACATTCCCCCCCGAAGATCTATTGCGTAACAAGTTTTTGGATGCCTTCCAAATCCTAGTTCCGTCACTAAACTACTTCTACGGCTACATTTTTTGATGCAGTGGATGTGATCTGAGCTTCGTTTGTAGTGCAGTTCGGAACTAATCATGTAATCAACGAACAGTAATGCCAAAATAGTTCGTTGAATTCGAGTCTTCCCTCCAGCCAAATTTCTTCGCGGCCCTTGTTGAAAGTGTGCAAATTGGACGGTTATCGTCTTCGAGGAATACTTACCTACATAGTAGAACCGAAATCGGTATTCAATAAGTGGAGACTATGTTTGAAGTGATGGATAAAAATAAACATAGCACAGGGAACTCCCACAGTTCTAACGACCCGGCGGAAAATCTCAAGCGAATGCCGAAGAAGGGTATCCTAAAGCCGTCAGCCAGCTTCGAAGTTGAAGGGCAGAAACCGAGGTATGAACAATATTTTTACCTAAGCATCTAACTTACCAAGTATTACCTGGCGTGAATGTTTTATACGCATTTTGTATCGTTCCTGAGGTTGAAAGGTGTACATGCCGTTTACGTCCTTCTCTTTGTAGGACAAGCATGTTTTGTAGTCGACGATAAAATAAAACTAACGATAATTTTTCATCGGGGATGGCTGGTTTGGCGCCCTGCTTAAAAAGACAGAAAGTGACAATTTGGTGGTTTCAACTGGAAAAGCTAATAGAAATTACGAGAATTTATGATAAAAGCTTAGTGCTTCCGATGCTACTCTATAATATGTTAGGACAACAACTGTTGAGAATCCATCGTCTAAGAAGGCTGAAGCAGCCAGTTCGTACAAAACGTGACTGTAGCCCACCTACAAAAAGTAATACCTAGTGTACCTAATGCGTGTAATACCTGGTACGTACAAGTAGGCAATGAAATATTGGATTATGTATTACTTTATTGGCGTAATCAAATATGAAAGCTCCATTGAGGCGTTTGCAGTCAATTAAAACATACGTTTTTCTTGACACAAAGTTTTATCGATTGCTTAGAATTATTTTATTATGAAAATTTGTTACAAATTGCAAACTGGGCATACAGCACTAATTTTCTCTGCGAGACCTTTTTTTAAAATTCATTGCGCATAGGATTTACATATCCCACCTCGCGCGCAATATTCGACCGTAAAATAACTTAAACGTAGGTAGTACTCCATAGAAAAAATGGAGTACACCCGGAGAGAGAGTAAAAAATGCTGGAAAGTCCTTGTCACATAGGTTTATTATTCTATTGGACATACCTACAGAAATGTTGGCTGTCCATTAATTGTTTCTATCATGTGCAATAATTAAAATAGCTATTTTTGATGGTTTCCTCCAGTTTTGGTCCAATTAGGCTCCTATTTTCGACAAACTCGTCTTTGATCATGGATACCTAGTGCAATTTAATTGTATTGATTTACCATGTAACTACTTCCAGTGCTATTATACAAATTTAGGTGGTTTCAGATAACATCCCAGTCTTTGACTCAAAAAATGAATTTTGGGAGCTGAACCTTCGCTAAAAGCTCAATTCTTCATTCTTTGGTCAAAATCATATTCGGTCTTCTCGCCCTAAAAAACATGGAAAACGATACCTCGCACGCTCATGTTCACTAAAACCTCTATTTTACACAAATGTTTCTCCCATAACACTCCTGGGTGTATTCCGTTCGGGCTGCCGAGCTTCGGAGCGCAACTAGGGCCCGGTGGAGCCTGTTGCGAAATAGCGACGATTTTATACCAAAATTTAAGGCTGAAACGTTGTTAGTTGTTGTTCACTGAGAAGGAAAAGAAAATGAGATGGGGAAAGGTATAGAAGGAAGCAAAAGCTGATAAGACCAAGGAAAGAGTGAGGAGAATGAGAATATAAAGAAGAAGTAGAACAGGAAATTTGCTGTTCAAACAAAACCTTGCGACGTTTCATGTGACACTAGGTTTGAAATGGCCTGAAACGTCTTGATCTGAAGTATCTGGTCATTCGTTCTCTCTTACTCTCGTGAACAACGAACAACGACATTTTGATGTATACTTAATCGTAATAAATCAGAATTTTATCAACAATATAGATTGAGGTGATTGAAAAGCTACATACAGTCCTCATCATCACCTTTTGGTTTATTATTCTGTGAATAATACACCTATGTATTCGCTCAGCAAAAACTTTTTATAACACCCCCTCAAAATTTTTTCTTTTCCGTTTCAAGGCGTGTAGATTCCAAAAAAGCAGTGTCCGTCCGCCGTATACCGGCCTCATATTCGGTCCAAAAAATTCGTTCTTTCGCACACAGCCCGATCGGAATATAGCCAGGAGTGTTATGAGTGAAAATGTGTATAAGAATAGGTACTTCTTGTGTTTTAGTAGCATGTTAGTAACATGAGCTTTTGAGGTATCGTTTTCCATGTTTTTGGGACGAGAAGACCGATTATGAAGTCGATTTAGACCAAAGAGTGGAAAATTGAGGGTGTAACGAAGTTTCATACTTAAATTTACGTTAAATTTTCGTCTAAAATCGTCGTTTTTCCGCACACAGTTCGGGTCCCCATTCGGGAACACATTTGGGTCCTAGTTGTGCTCCGAAACACGGCAGACCGATCGGAATACACCCAGGGGTGGTATGGGAGAATAATGGGTGTAAAAATAGGGGTTTTAGAGGGATTTTTGAGGTTTTAGTGAACATGAGCTTGTGAGGTATCGTTTTCCATGTTTTTTAGAGCAAGAAGACCGAATATGTGGTTGATTTTGACCGAAGAGGGAAGAATATTGAGGTTTTGACGAAGGTTAAGCTCCCGAAATTCATTATGTGTCAAAAACATGGGAAATTGTCTGAAATCTCCACAAATTTGTATAATAACACTAGAAGTAGTATCAACAGGTGAATCAAGACAATTAAATGGAACTATCAATGATCAAAAATAATCTGTTGAAAGGAAAAGCCGTGCCTAATTCGTGTTTTTTGGGGGACTGAAACTGGTGGAAACCATCAAAAATAGCCGTTTCAATAATTGCACATGAAAGAAACAATAAATGAACAACCAAAATTTCTGTAGGTTTGTCCAGTAGAATAATAAACCCATGTGACAAGGACTTTGCAGCGTTTTTACCTATGACCTCATCATCACCTTCTCATTAATAATTTATAAAACACTGACATCATCTGAGTGATCTCAGGACCTTGAAACAGGTGCGGCACTATTGTTACAAGTCGCGAGATCGACCTGGATGTCTTCTAATGCTTGGAGATGCTTAGTCACGGAGAAACATTTAAAATAGTTTAGTGATGTGAGTCATATGTTAAGAGTTTTTGCAACACACACGACAAAACGAACGAAAGCAGTGCTGCGCATGCGCTCTTAAGACACCGAAATCTCACCAGTGTCAGCTTTCGTCGTGTTGAGATGACGAAACGTAATTTAACCTCGCATCTGTATAACGCTACCTACCTTCATCTGTTTTCCTTTGAAAATGAAAATGTCGAGCGTCGTATTCACAGCTGCTTCTTGGCGTCGTGGCAGACTTGATGCCATGTGTGGACATAGATTTTTATTACCCACGGAGTAAAATGGATGAAAGAGAGGTTAACATAACGTTAGCGTGACTTCACCAGCCGGTAGATGCCAAAGCTGAACGAAAACTGAACCGAAAAAGGTTAGCATCTGACTTCGGTCGCCCTATCCGCCATTTCCGTTTCGGTGTCGTTTTCCGTTTCGTTTCGGTGCGAGGGTGTTGCAAAAACTCTCTATTATGTAGATGGACAAGTAATCTTGAGATATGAGCGTAGCATACGTCCCCCTCAATCCGTACAGAGAAATATCTATAGAATACAATGGACAAGTAGATCAAGTCTAGAAAAACCAAGTTATCCGAGTCTGTTATCAGTCGGCCGAGATCGATCAGGCCCTACAGAAATCCTGTCTGACGTTGCTGTTATCCCGTTCCATGTGAAACTAGCTTTCCTAATCAACATAATCATTTTTATAAACACTTATTATTTCTTGAAGGTCACCAATACTAAAAGAAGTGAAGAGGCAATGGATGAGAATATTTTACAACAGAGGAACCTTACTGTACCTTGTTGTACCTTATTTTATCTTACCCTTTTGTACCTTATTGTACCTTACCTCATTGTACATTGTTTACCTTGTTCTGCCTTATTGTACCATGGTGAAAAGGAAATGGGTGGGAATATTTTACAACAGAGGAACCTTACTGTACCTTTTTTCCCCCTTTAAAAAAAAATTTAAATAAACGTTGCTCTGTTTCAGTCCCAAATCGGCGTCTCGACCGTCTGGTTCGAAAGCTATGAAATTCGATGAGATGAACATCTTGGAGACTCTTCACCCGCCAGGCAAGGATTACGGGCACATGAAAATAGACGAGCCAAACACTCCGTATGAAAAGGCATTGCCGGACGAGACTGATACAATTGATGCGGACGAGCTAACCAAACGGTAGGATTAGTGAACGAGGTTATTTTCTTGCTATATGACCGGCCGAATTGGGTTTAGGTCAATGTTTGCTGATATTTTCAACAAAGATGCTGAACACTCAGGGCTGCCTACCTGTGGAAGTCTCAAAACTCGTGCACTTACCTGTTCAATAATGGGTCCTCTGTTGTTCATGGTTCGGGGCTGGAGAGTGGCAGGCAGCTTCGCTAAAGGACCTTATACACGACCCGACCGTCGACCTGCGTTTGGGGTGGGAGAGCCGAAAACGCAGTTTGGTCCGCCCCTACCGTTTTTTCCTGCGCCATCTTGTAGTCATCCCATTACTAAACAAAGAACGCGATTTGTCCACCGTGTGGGTTGCCTGACGGCACAGACCGCATGAGCATAATGTTAAAATTTTTCACCAAAGTAATCCATAATTGTCAACACAAATCCTGACGTTCACATTTTTTCGAATGTTTGCGTCACCAGCCTAACCATGTGCTGGACTCAAAAAATGTTAATAATGCTTTAAAAAAAATGAAATAAAACATGAATTTCTAAGCATGATAGGTGCCTCATAGGGTTAATTTTCTATCTGAAATTGAAAGAATTGGTTATTACAGTGAAAGAAATTGTAGCACATATGTAAGTGATCGGTGTATCAAAAATTAGCTCATTAAGTTACCTATAAATTCCTACTGAACTAAATTTATAGGTAGATCGGTAGGTACCAGGTAGTGAGTGGCTTAACTAGCCGATTGGAATAATTTATTGTTGCTACTCATTTTTCTGACCTCTATCATCATGTATATGATTTCTAAGTAGGTAACCTACTTGTACCTACTAATTGATGAAGTTTTGCATTCTGAATTCTTCCTCCTACTTCTATGCGTAGAACTTAGTTGTATACAAACAGACACAAAATTCGGAGAAAGGATGATGAAGTTGGTCCTACAGCGCCACACACTGTTCAACTTGGTCAGGCAAAAGGGAGGGGGAACGCTCCAACCAAGTTGGTTTGGTGGTTTTCTCATCCACCCAGACCAAACCATTTCGGTCTGTTCCAACGGTCTGGTGGCTTCCCACACACGGTCCAGCGGTCCGTCCCAACCAGTGGAGAGGCGCGTTTTCGGCTCCCCATACCCCGAACGTCGGTCGGTGGTCGGGTAGTGTATGGAGCCCTTAAAGCACGCCGTTGACGGCCCAACGTGTTGGAATCAACATGGAGTGGGGGAGAGGCGAAAACGCCTCCCCACGGTTGGGTACAGTTGGGTCGTGTGTGGGAGTCACCAACTGTTGGGTACAACCAAAGTCGTTGGGCAAATCCACACAACAAACTTGGTTTGGGTGTTCCTCCTCCATTCCAGCCGTGTTGTACTGTGTATGGCGTTACTGGGCCAAGATTTCGGTGTTATCTTTCACCTGTGAAATCAAGCAAGTTCTTGAAATCTTCTGTCTCCAACTCCTCCAGCAGCGTCATGTGGGAGAATTTGGCTCTCCAGTTTCCATTTCTTTGCCCAGCACCTCCGTTTTTTCTCTCATTTACAGCCTTTGCTGCTTAGATAAATGAAGGAGGGCAAGGGCCATCCCAATAGCTTAATTTGCTTATTGGAGCCATCTCGACAATTACGTAAAAATTGAAAAAATGAAAGAGTTACGAATAACGAATAACGATGAAGAATGCGCGGGGGAAAACGTGGGAAACTTCGTTAGGTCGGCTGTTGTTTGGTTGGGGCGTGTAAGGAGCGCCGTTGTGTTGGACGTGGGACGCGTTTTCGCCTCTTCCCACCCCATGTTGGTTCCAACACGTTGGACCATGAGTGGTCTGCTTAATGATGCGTGGGAAACCAATTAACATACATAGGCAAACTCACAATTTATCTTAAACTACACCATTATTCCTCTCATACATTTTTTATGAAATAACCTTCTATTTGAGGTGGAAAAAGCTATGATAATTTATCCACTTAAGCCGCGATTACACGAGGCCAGTTGAGAGGCCAGTCGCTGGAAGCAGCCAGTAGCACTCAGTAGTATGTAAACATAACTGGAGGCCAACTGGAGGTCCAGTCGAGAAATGCTGTGCCAGCCGACTGGCTTGAGGCGTAGGTTTCATGCCAGTCCAGTTCCCCCCACCTCCAAAAACCTGAGGTGGCGTGACTTACCAGAAGTCACCGGTAAGTCACGGTCCAGCCCAGTGGGCCGTCCACCATCAGATTGATAGTAGCTCTACAGTAGTGCAGATTGACCGGGCAACAAGCCACCGAAAAAGTGGGGTGACGAAGTTCGTCGAAGCCTACAAGGAATGTGACGTCACAAATGAATGTCACATGAAGTCACAGCCCAAAGCACAAAATGTTACTTAATTGAACGCGGTACTGCCTTGTCGACGCGCTCGCCTCCATGGTTTTTGCCCAACTAGCGCCAGTCAGCTGGCTACGTCTGAACAGTTACTTGTGCCAATCAACTGGCTTCAAATTCGCGCCAGTCAGCTGGCGCCAGCCAACTGGACTGCCTGCTGGCCTCGAGTAATCACGGCTTTAGAGGCGAATTGGAAAGAGTCGATTCTGAATCCCTGTAAAATCAAAAATAGAGTATTTCTAAGGAAAAATTTTCTCAACAGGCTTGAAATTGGCAAAGACAAGGCGCCCAAGGCAATGCAAGTGTCATCCAGTTCAGAAGACGAAGAAGAAGAAGAGAGTGATGAAAACAGAGGTAGGTATTTTTGCTAACTCTTTTATCTATTTTCTCTCAGTCTCCTAATTAATCTACTAATGAAGGTAAGCAAATGTCCAAAGTTTACGAAGTTATACTCAAGCAGCTCATAACATTATAATAAAAATCAAGAACTGTTGGGACGGGTTGGATACTCGAAGTTTCCAGAACCGCAGTGATGGATGGATGGAACCACAAATGTATAAATAAATTTAAAAAACACTCACAAAATCAAACCAAGGGAAAGGTCACGGCAAAGGTTCTAGAAGGTTGCCAGGAAGGTGTGACAGAGTGTGGCAGTGGACCCTCCAGAGTCCCTCCTCTAAACCAGTGAGATAATCACTGGTTACGAAGGGGTATCGATTAGGCTTCCACCAAAACGACCACATCCTTACTGGAACAGTAAATGACTCGAGAACAGCCACTGTCACACTCCTACCCACATGACATACTTCCGGGTAGCAGAAGTAAGACGGAAAGGGGGGTTGAAAAGTAGTATGAAGTTCTGGTTCAGGAAACGACATCTGAACTACATCAAGGTTACTAACCTCCATTGTAATGGTACTCAGTAATATTTATTGGTGGAGAACAAAGCTTCTACATACGAACACTGGTGGAGAAAAAATGTTGTCAGAGGCTGTTGTCCAGTGAATTGTGCTCATCTGGGCAACCTCTCAACCTCCATCGTTAGAAATTGGGACTTGTATTTTGGGACACGGCATCAATCGTCTTCAAATGAGCTCAATATTGAATTATATTGACACTCTAATGGTGGGAAAGGGGGTAGGGAAGCCAATAGATGTATGTATTATAAAAGGGATAGGATGTTTGTAAAGAAACTCTGGTCTGGAAACCTTTGGGCTTATCCTCCTGGAAAGCCCACAGTAAGTGGATTGAGTATGGTCAATTACTCAGCGCATACTACCAAACCACTCTCGCTACCATGTGACAGAGTGTGACAGTGAATCCTCGAGAGTCCCCTTCCTAGACCAGTGAGGTTATCGCCGGTTAAGAAAGGATGTCGATTAGGTTTCCCCCAAAACGCCCCCATCCTCTCCAGAACACTAAACAAACAGCCAGTGTCACAAAGGTTTGCCATTTCTAATTTTGGGTTGTTGGCAGATTAGAGAACCTTCGTCTCCAAGGCTTCTCTCCTTGGTCCAATAGCCAGTCAGATGTCAATAGACCTGATACGTCTTGTTGCCGTATTTTTACTTCTAGTCACCCTCATTTAAAAAAATGACGCTCATTTTTGAATACTACCTTCATACTACCATTTTCCCCCAAGAGCCCCTCTCTCCCCCCCCCCCCGTTCTTCTTATAAGCAACATTTTGACGAAATCCCCCATTTCGTCATGATGTGATGCAAACAAAATAGGGCTGTGTAGCCACAGTTTATTTCCATCAAAAATTCATAATTTCAGAATGAACTTTCAAACAATATGATCCACTTTCACGCTTGAAATAGGAAACATTGTACATGCCATCATAACATTGTACGCCTACTGTGCTAACCTTACTGGCCTAGTATCATATAATATAAAGGTCTTCTGCTAGTCATACGAGTACGTTCCTTCCTGAGGAATCCGTCATTGCCAGCAAGTAGAGTACTGGAGTTGATGTCAGTACATCATCTTCAGGATGTCGGGAGAACACCTTGGGGACATCGAACCTAGCTCGATCTTTACATCGAAAGTGGTCGCCTCCAGTACTTGACCTGCTAGTAACGACGGATCTGGAAGGTATGTTACTTAGCAAATGGTTGGTAAACGCTTAAATGGTTGTTTCCTGTTCCCTCAGCGAAGAGGAAGGCGTTTGAAGATAAGCGAAAGGGGCATTACAACGAGTTCAAAGAAATGAAAACCCGAAAAGGGAAGACTGAAAAGAAATTAAAGAAATAACGCAGGAAGCATACATCTCTCTAGAATAAAGACTCATAAAATAAAAGATTGATTTTGCTATCAAAGCAGGTAGTAATTATTGGGCCTTCTTTCTCATTTTATGTTCATGATAGGTTTGTTTGCACTGGCTTTTTCTTACCAATACCATTCGGATAAGCGTTTGAGAAGGGTTTGCATTTGATAATTTTTGGAAATCAAGGATGCAGCATAGTCAATTTCTCGTCCGCCCTGTCTTCTGTGTACTGGAATGACGATCAGAAAACTGGCTTTGGATATTCAGGAACACTGTTAACAGCCGGTGCTACAGTCCGAAAAGAGTCTGAAAATCACTGAAGACGGCCAAACGCCTTTCTAACAGTCACATAATCATCGGATTGCCGCTGCGAACAAACCAAATGTAGGTTGTTGTGGAAATGGTGATTACAATACTAGTCAAAGCGTAGACATAGGTATATTGAATAACGTTTCTCTGTGCAGCCTCTTCAATAGTTTAGAAAACAAACTGAAACATTAGGTTCTTACTTTGATATAGAGATGTGTAAGATGCGTTCAGTTCTAGGAGTTAACTCCTACCAGTTCACTCTGTTCTGAGATGCGTTCTTTGGGACACATTCACCAGTTCAACCGAGTCTATAATCCGAAATTCTAATTTTCCCGACCTAAAAATCATGAAAACGGGATTTTATTCAATAAAATTATACAAATTTAATAGCTTAGTAATATATATTTTCATAGAAAATCACAATGGTTTGGAAAATCCGTCACAATCGAAAATGTCGCTGGAATCTAATTAGTAAGAAGCCTCACTGACGATCAGCAACGAGTGGTGAAGGGAGGGGTTGATGAACGGATGAACTGGTGGGAGTTGGGAGGGGAATGCGAGGAGTAGGAATGTGGGCAAGGCGGAAGAACGGCTGAGCGGGTGGACTGAGGAGTTGTGAGAATGGAGGAATGGCCAGCGGGGAAGGGACGAACGATGGGAATGGCGGGGGGGGGGGGGGAGAACGGTACAAACGTAGAGGGGCGAAGAGAGGGGTTGATGAACGGATGAACTGGTGGGACTGATACGAGGAGTTGTGAAAATGGAGTGAGGTTAGGAGAAAGATGTGTAAGGTTCGCCCCTTCAGTGAGAACGTCAACTCTTTGGTCATCCGTTCAGTTCGGATCCGTTCAATGCTGAACGCCACATCCCTACTAAGTGTCTATAAATTTGGAGCACTGGGGTAACCAAGTTACCCCACTCGGTACCTGTGGCGAATGACAATGAAGGGAGAGTCTTCCCAATGGAGAGACAAATCACAATGATAACACTGATCTGGAGCTGCTCCTTGACTGACATGTAGACCGCAAGTGTATGCAAAGCGCCTCCTAACCAAACAGCATACCCGGAATGCTTCCCGAGAAAACATTCTGTCTTTAGTTGTTCACATATTCTAGGAAGAATGATGTCCGTTTTTTGGCCTGTTTCGCTCGTGATGAAGCCAAGTTTTCAGTAGCTTTGTTCGTGCTGTTCCCTTGGGGATAGCTCCGAGCAAGTTCAGTTTTTGCTTGAACCGAACTGGCTTGGTGTAGGGTGAGCTCTGAACACGCTCGCTCGGAGCAGGGTGAGCCTGGAGCTTGTTCGGAGCACGAACAGGTCGAGGGTGTATGCGCGGAAGAGCAGTGCTCAGCTGCCTCTGTCTTCTGGTGGGCACGGGGGGGAGGGGGGGGGGGTTCTCGGCCAGCACGAACTCCGAATCATCTGCCATGGAATAGCACGAACACCCACCCACTTGGCTCGAAGCTCGCCCTGGGTCTGAACGATCAGCGAATCTTTGCCTCACCCTTACTGCGCATGCCCGGAACAAGCTCTAACGCACGGACAAAGCTAGTGAATTTTGAATGAGCTACTGTTTTTGAGTATCTAGTTCATATTATTTATTGCGAGTTTTTGGTAATAGAGGTTGTATGTACTTGATTTCTTATTGGTTATTATTGGCAAATATTTTCACAGAAAAACGAAAAGCGTTCGTTATGAAGAGGAAAGCCCACTACAATGAGTTTCTCGCCGCTAAACAGGCGCTCCAGGCTCTCGACGATGAAGACGAAGAAGAGGAAGAGTAAGGGTATCATCTAGTCACTGTGTAACCAGAATTTTGTCATATTGTCATTGTAAAAATCTCAAATAGGTGAAAGAAGACACAAGTTGAAATTAATATTTGACTTTGGTTGAATATGGGGGGGGGGTGTCCGACTTCATCGTTTCAAAATGTCCTCAAATGTTGGCATTTTTCGAATTAATTAATTTTCTAGTTCGCAAAATCGAACATGCTTGGCTTGGTTGTAGATATGATTCATGAGAAAGCTAACTGGGGCTTACCAGGAAACTGCTATCACAGTTCCATAGCTAATTCTGGTTCTGCTTAACTCGTTTGAATAGGTTAATTTTTGAGCAAATCGTTAGTTATATAAATATTTAAAAAATCGAAATTAAATTCATATGACGGCTCAATTTTTTCTGAAATTCATTTGGTCCACCTGTGTCAAAGGATCTACTACTTACCCTTCTGAGAAAAGTGGCTTACGCTTAAAATTAAGGATTTATTTTTATTGTCCAACTATTATGCTAGTACAAACGTTTCCTTATTTTTATGAAAGTACACTGCTTACCTACCTATGAAATTATTTATTTTTACTGCTTCTAATTGTAATTTAGTTTGAAATGTCGCGTTGCGGTCTAGAATATTAGAATTATGTTATCTTTTTACATAGTTAATGTTTTAAAAGCTGTTCGTTTAGTTGCGAATTGCCATTTCGGCCTCTGCTTCTAACAAAATGACATTAGGTTGTTTGATCCTGTCCCTTGCAAATATTGAACAATATCGGGTTGTTGAACAGTTTCTTCGGTTGTTATTTACAGTTTAATCATGTCCTTGTGCCAGGAGAATGTTTCATGGGAGATACGGTGTCAGTGTACTGCCTACCTGATGGAAGAGAGGGAAGTTGGATTTGGAAGGATAAGTTTTGTGAAAGGTGTTTTATTCTGGTTGGTGGGTTTTCGGATATACCTACCTAATATTTATGTGAGGTCATAGGAAATCGATCTCAGAAACACGAGAAGATTCACTCTGAGGTTTCAGAATTTATGATTTTATGTTAAACTACTTTTATGAATTGTTGTGCCATCTTATGTACCTGCAGTGGTTTTAATTTTCTCCATTAGCACTTGTGTTCGACCTTTGATGGTTAGTGGGGGTAACCCGTGTTTCTGAAATTGCTGATTTTTTTCCAGATTGCCTTTTTGTGTTGTTTGTTGAGAAAAATCGAATCAGTTCGCTGGAATGGCGTATATTTGGTCGATTTCCAAGATTGCGTGGAAAGCGGCTGTGACGTCATGCTGTTACTTTTCCTCCATGGTTCAGCATAGCAGAACGGACTTTTTGGGCGCTACTATCTATGCTCCAGCTGATGCCCTACTCTGCTGCACTCTTAACTCCATGTAATTTAACGCTCTCTGAAGCTGATAGCAAGTTGAACAATTATCGTGCCACCAGCAAGTTATCAAACGGAGTGTGATAGCAAGTTGAACAGTTATTGTGCCACCAGCAGGTTATCAAACGGAGTGTGATAGCAAGTTGAACAATTATTGTGCCACCAGCAGGTTATCAAACGGAGTGGGAAGGACTCAGTTTTTCAAACCTCAGTTAACTTTGCCGACCGCTAAATCTCCGAAGTAGCGTTTTTCATACCATGGTTATAAACTGACGCTCCCTCAACTTGACCTAATCACAACCGCTCGAACTACCACAGTTAACAGCGCCGTCAAGGGATTACCATGGCAACTTCACTGTCTTTCATGTGTACAGTCAGGAAAGCAGGGAAGTTCTGATTCATTTTGTGTTCCTTCTCTTTAAAAAAACCCTCGCACTTCTTTCTCAACAACTTGAAGTCCGCTGCATATCTGCATGTGATGAACACTTGTGGAAGTTAATATTTGATGTTGATATGAAAATATCACTTCAGGCTCATATCAGATTCCGTTTGTGCTTTGTCTCATATCAATGTATGACGTTTTAATATTCAGAAGATGGATCTCCTTCCGGTAATTATTGATATATGACTGTTGATGAGGAGTTCCTAAATGTTACACCCTTTCTTCAATAGTTTCATTTTGGTGCTTATCCGCATTTGAGTAATTAACTTCTTCTAAACAGGTAGTTGTATATACCCTAAATATGGTGGTAATTTTAATACCTCTTGATTCATTGTATCATGTTCAGCAATGCTTCTTTCTCTGTGCTCTTATTAGCCTGTGCCCAAAGGGTGGGTTTAAATTTGTGTCCTACCACCACAAATTTCAGTGCACAAGAAATTGACCAGTGCACAAGAAATTGAATTAAAGTTGCGGTGCCCCCAAAAAGTGGTGGTCAAGTGACTAAAAAAACTACAGCATAAACCCGCAATGGTTATCGAAACTTTATCTGGGGGCAACAAACCGTTGATGGCTGTTAACCGGCTGAGTTGACGCTGATGTTAGCTAATGCACCTTAACATTGATTCTAAAAACCCATCAAATTGACAGCCGTCAAGACGGGGTTGATGCTGGTTAGCTAACGTCGTGATCTGTTGAGATTTTAAAGACCGGACCTTAGTGTACAGCTAACTCGCAGGAACAGCCCTCCATCCTACCCTCATCTCCAACGTGGATTCACTCTAGCTGGGCCAGCATGGCTTCGTTTGCCTCAACATCGTGAATTATGTGAAACAAGCTGCACCCATCGAAACGTGGCAATGGCATCATCAAAACTGGATCTAATTACAAATTTTCTACTTTTGTCTCGTCCTTGAGAAATAGGTACCATCTCATCTCAGTGCCCACGTAAGGGTGTGATGGCTCTGGTTTGAAATCTAAAAATTTTATGGGCAGTAAAATTTGATGTGAAAATTTTGAATTTGACAGAATAAGAGTTTTGGATAAAGTATGGAGTAAGGCAGTAATATGAGTGGAATTGGATACGCCTCCAGGAATTTAGGTGAAATATTCGCCCGCTTTTCACCTTGTTGAATATTTGTAAGGCGAGGAAGATATTCACCCTTTTTCACCTCGTTGAATATCTGGAGAAAGGTGAGGAAGATATTCGCCTAGTTTTCACCTCGTTGAATGTCTGGGAAAATACTCGTGCGGTTGGCACTCCAGGAGTATTTTGAAGGGATGATATCGCCCGGTTTTCACCTCGTTGAAAGCTTTTTAGGAGGAAATGTTGGATGAGCGAGAAAGCAAGGTTTGAGAGAGAAGGCGGTCGTTTGAGAGAAATATCCTCTCCATCTTTATTGGTAAAATAGTTCCCTGTGTCCCTAGCAATGCATAGCTCGGCTTCTCCGTATTTATTGGTAAAATTGTTATCACATGTACTGGAGTTGTATTTAAGGTTATCACGACAGTGGGTATCCCCATTCCAGTGTTATCGATGATCACTAGCTACCAAGGTTTTGGGTGTTGTGAGACGTAGAGTCTCAAAGAGGAATCACTCAACAGGTAGGTAGTTAGGCACTGAATAGAACGAAGCATTCAGCCCTTCACACTAAGTACGCCCCTTTGATAACACCATGAGCACTGAACGTGTGGATTGAATATCCACAACACTCAGTTCATTGTCTGTTGACCTTCGGTCCCCTTCATTATTACTGAACCAATATGGTCGTCCATCCTCTTGAATTCAAGGCTGCTGATGATCCTTTCAGTTGATATTGATCTCACAACTACAGACCTAATTATTTACTTTGCTACAGATGTATAAAAGAACAGGCAGTCAAAGTTACCTTTCACTTTCTAAAATTGAGCGTAACGGGTTGCGTTTTATCTCCACAAATTTCGATTCTAAAAATATTCTCATCACTTTCCTCATGCTAGTTCGTCGAGAATTAGCTTCAGGTACTGAAATATCATTGAACTCTCTGTTCTTTTGAAGTAAACTAAGGAACTAAACTAACATAATATTTTTGCAATACCTGTAGCTATTGTTAATTTTACGTGCCTACAAGATAATCAAAATGCCTTTTCACACCAATCTACTTTTTGTACTGCCAGCTTTCCTAGAAAGTCGCTTTCAAGGTGCATAGTTTTTGGCTTTCAAGTTCCGGTACCTACAAATGCTTATGTTAGTTCATTCAGAGAGGTTAGAAAAGGGAAATGGAGAAGGCAAAACACTGTTGACAGGGAAGCTTTTTTTCCCAAGTCCTACATTCGCTATGCCGGCCCAAGTTATCAAAGTGCACGTACTGGTCAGTGGGCCATTCAGTAATATCAGAAGAGAGCCATTTCCTAACATTCCATAAAATATGCTCAACTGTTTAATAATACAGCCACTGTTATCCTGTTGGTATAGGAAGTCGTCTTACGTTCGGCCGCACTCGTGTACGGCTTATGATCACTTCTAATAATAAGTTTCTATGAGAATTAATACTCTTTTTTCAAGTGTCCATAATCTGGTTTTTTCCTGTAACTAACTTGGTTTATACTTGTCCAGTATATTTTTCTTATTGAAATCTCCTTTTTTCTAGTCCTTTACAGTAGTTTATCGAGTGACTTGCACTTTTAAAGTAGTGCAACGCTTATTATCACACAAAATCGAAGGCTGGGAGTCTAGGAAAAGCATGAGAACGAGAAAAATAAATGTGCCAGCCATATCAAACTTTTGAGAATGTCCACTTCCTATGCCAAAATGGGTGGTGGGTTTGCAGCGCTTACTGGTGGTTGCTTGGAGGAACTAAAGTAATAGCTGTCCCTGTCAGAGCCAGCGGGTGGGGGAAGGCAGGCACTGCCTCCATTATTTCCCCATCTTGGCTAAGTTATGGTACTTGGTCCCTGTCCGTGGTAACCGTACTCTCATTGAGAGGTAGGATCACTTCATCTCTTCCTTTCCTCCAAACCGGTCCACCGTCAGCGCACTTTCGAGCCTCTGTTGACAGCTTCACAACCTTCTCAATTCCCATGTCTCACCTCTTTGAATTAGATGTGCTAGAATATAACCAACTGTGAAACGATTTCGAATTTTCAACCTATTCTAAATAGTAGGTAGGTTATGAAGTATCAGGTTAGTAGGTACAGTACAAACGTGTTTATATAAAAATTATTGTATTTCATTCAGATGAACTTGGTATACTTTGGTTTTCACCCAGGCCTTTGTAGAATAATTCTGTAATGAATGAGTTCTTCCTTATATTCTTTGGTTTTCGCCTAGGCCTTTGTAGAATTACTCTGTTATGAATGAGTTCTTCCTTATTGTTGAGCTTCCCCCTATTTTTACCTATTAATTGTAGTCTATTTGAAAAAAAAAAAAAATTGTTCGCCTCTAGAAATAATTAATTAGTGAACGAACATATAAACTTATTTAACAACAACTAGTTTCCAAATAGCCTAAACATTTGTAAGAGCTTGTGATGTTCGTGTATAGAATTTATTATTTATTTTAATCTTGAATTTTTCACTTAGAATGAATTAAGTTGATGATGAATGGCTGATTTTATTTTTAATGTTGATGTATACTTAGAATGGATTAAGTTGATGATGAATGGCTGATTTGTACTGTGGCTGATTTTATTTTTAGTGCTGATGTATTTTGTTGTTTGGGCGATATTTATGAACTGCCGCAAGAGAGCAATGCTCATAAATTTATTTTCTTTATTAGAAAAATGTTGGAAAGAGGGAAAATGTAGTTGGCAGCTCAACCTGTCACGGCCTACAAAAGGAAATGGGTAGAATTTCTGTCTTGTTTCGGCTCTCACGTGAGTTTAGGACTGTGGTTGCAGCGTATTATTTTCCGACTCTATTCCGCCTCTATTCTAGATAATTATGCATTGCAGTAGTTGGGGCGGGTTTTGCACACAATTGGTGCACCTGTGTAATTGGACTTCGTTCGCAAAGAGGCGAGCGAGAGGACAGTGGCCCGCCCCTTGCCCCCCTTACCCCACCGAATTGCCCATTGAATGCTTTGCCCATTGAATTTCATAATAAGCAAAAACCCCATTTAAATTAGTTATGAGGTAAATACCCCACTGAATTCGCTCATTGAATTTCATGATGAGCAAAAACCCATTGCTTTTCATTATGATAATAATAAAATTACCCATCCTCAAACCGTGATGCTACTATTGTGCTAGTAGACATTTTTATGTTGTCCATCCGTTATTTCCATCCAATAAATAAGTAATAACCTTCGCTTTGTAAATTAGAGCTTCCGTATTTTTCTCGCTCCATCTTTCTGAATTACTCGAGGTCCCCCTACCCACCTGAATTTCGTTTTGTCATATAATTATACGAACCTAAGACATAATTTAGAAACTGTAATGGTTTCACAAGTGATGCCACATATTCTAAACGTGTTGATGAGGTTCTTTGATAACCGCAATAAGTACAGAGATAATTTTGAAAGGGATTTGTAAATAAATGAGTTGGAAAAATATTGTGCGAACGACTACTTCTGTCAGCCCGATACTTTCGTAGTTTTAGGCAGTATTATGATACCCCTTAGTGTAACTTGTGTGAGGTTAGGTATTGAGAAGTCTGTGATTTCATTCTAAATTAGTGCTTTGATGCGGTGGAAGCATTTGACGGGGTGTGGCTCGGTGGTCTCCTGTACACACTCCTTCAGCATCTTTCTCGCAACCTGCTCTCAGTACTTGAACACTATTCGGGAGAGGTCTGTGTATCAGAACGAATCATCTGTCCCCGAATGGTTTGTCACAAGGTCCGCATGTTCTCCAGGGCCTATTTACTAAGCAAAAGAGACATCTCTTTTCAGTCCGGCTGTTTTAGTTAGAGATGTGTATAGTATCCATGACATTCAGTAACTTCTAAATGTGTTTAGTATTCAGTAACTTCTAAAAGAGAGAGTTGGCGGCCATCTTGGCATGTTCGATCTCCCAGAGACACCCAATTAGGTGTATTTTCTCGAAAGAGAGTCTCTATCATTTCTCGTTTGTTTGATAGTGATATTGTTATCAACCCTCGTTCATCCACTAACACATCAGTCATTTTGAAGTGTATTTTTTCATCTCTCAAAGGTAAGTTGATTGCTCATAAAAATATATCAATTCATGAGTAAAAAATCTGTAGTTAAGGGTTGATAGATATTCAGTAAAATAGACAAACCTGGGGGACACTGTCTTTCGAGGGAGACTATCTCTTGTATGGTAGGTACGTACGTCCTGTGTATGTGTCAACGATGCTTTACAAAGTCACCTGGAGTTTCAATCAAGCTTCATAGGAGCCAGGCCGACAGGGCTTGGTGGCCAGTGCACCAATTTTTAGGCTTGGTGCCCTCAAAAGCAGCCTAAGCCTTGGGTTGCAGATAGACTTGAGTGTTTTGATCGATGAAGTACGCTTGGTGGAAAGGAAACGGATCAAATTCCGAAATTCGTGCTCCTGTAGATACATGTTTACACAATCCCTTGAAACGCCATCATCCACCCAACAAAAGTGAGATGAAATTTGAAGGATAGAGTTTCATTTTTATAACGTTGCTCGATATTCTTCTATTACCTATCATCTCATTAAAAAAAAAAGAAGTAAGAGTAGGCTAAAAGGTTTTAGTTGAACAAGAAACCAACTTACAAGTTATTCATTCCTTTTAGAGCTTCGAGGCTGTGCCAGTTGGGGTTGGAGTTTGATAGTGGTTGGGAATCGAGAAGGCAGTGAGTGCATGGTCAGTTTCTCGTCCCCCCCCCCCCCCCCCCCTTTTTTCTTTGCACTGGAATGACTATAAGAAAACTAGGTTTGGACGGTCAAGAAAACAACAGGCGGTCATGGATACTATACAGTCCGAAGAGTCTTGAGAATCAGCGGTAACGACCAAACGCCTTTCTGACCTGTGAATACAGACCTATTCCTGGATATTCCAAACAATATGGGGAGGACAAGCGCCACCTGGTTGCATGGACAGAAGAGGCCTCCATCTCCCCTTCACCAGCTGGCAGCAAGCCAATTAGGGCCTGTCGCTTCCCCAAACATCAGGGGTCCGATCTCGGACCGACTAATCGAAGATGCTGTTGGATTGATTCATCAGCAAGGTCCTCAGAGTTCATAGTGTCACTGTTATGATGAAAGTTTCCTATTACGAAACTACGTTTGTAACATTACCATACCTTCCTGAGGAATCCGTCGTCACTAGCTGGTTGAGTACTGGAGGCGAGCGTTTTCAATGTAAGGATATCATCAGACCGTCGCGTATTCTCTCGACCGCCTGATGATGAGGACATCGAAAGCACTCGCTTCCAGTATTCAACCAGCTACAGACGATGGATTCCTCCAGAAGGTATGGTAGGTGTAATTTTACTTCTAACACTAGCGGAAATAATCTTTTAGATTAATATCTTTGTAATGTACAGTCCCTGGCTTGTGGTTTATCTCAAGGCGCTGTGCTGGGGCCGCTTCTGTTCTCGATCTTAATAAGTGATCTGCCTGGCCTCCTTAAATTTTGCAACTGCCACCTTTTCACCAACGATTTTCACATTTACCTAGCCAGCGAACTTGGGGACGCCATGTTGGATTCCATCAGAAGGCTAAACTAGGACTTCTCTACATATCTGCTTGGGCCAGGAGGAATGAGATCTCGACCGACCCTCTTAAATCCCAATTTATGGTGGTATATAGCCAGGACCTCCTGTGTTAATTGATGTATTTGTGGTTCCTTTTTCCCAACATTTCGGGAATTTAGGTCTTACCATGTCCTGGGAATACCACTTATCACGGGTTTGTCAAAGGGTATACGGATCACTCCACACCTTTCCAAATTTACACCACAGCATCTCAAGCGCCAGTTGGTCACAGCTTTGTTCTGTGTGTCACTGTTTCTGGATGCCAGGTTCTATGCTTACCTTTAGAGAAATATTTTATCTACCGCCATTTGAAAATTATATACCTTATTTTGAATGGTGGTATGCCTGAATACTTAGCCAATCTTACAGCAAGAGCTGCCTCTTCGAGGCCAAATCGTCTTATGGTAGTCCGTCATTTAAGTTGAACTATGGCAGTCATTTGTGGTGGCTGAGGCAAAAGCTTGGAACGATTCTCCCTTGGTCGGTTTTTGACTTCCAGTCAGACACCTGAAAGTTACAGTTAAACCTTGTCATTCACTGCACCCCCTCCCCTCCCTACCACATTTGTTATGATGGCTGCTCGTTTCACTTCCCTGTTTTCATTCTTTTAATCTACCTACTGATTAAGAACTTAGGTATTTTATTTTACATTTTTTTAAAATTTGTTTCACCTTTCAGTAGTAATTCTGCCGATGATCTTACCACAATTTCATTATTCACCATGGTGGTTCTTGTGATTAAATGATTATTATTATTATTATTATTATGGTGATCGGCTGCTCCCTAACACTATGTAAATAGCGTCGCTTGCATTATAAGCCGCGTCTAACGGCTTCCCAGAGCGGGGTTCCCCTACCCCTCTCTGGGGATGTATCAAGGGGTATAAAAGAAGCTGTGAACTGCCAATAAATTTTCATTTGACCACACAAACCCAAGTAGTCTCGTGTATTTATTCCTACTTTTAGCTCCCGCTGGATCATCACACTGGCCACCCCGACGTAGAACACGCACCTTCACCTTCGCATCGGCTTCTCGCCTACTACGATCGCCGGCGAGGCGGCGGCGCCCGACGACGAACACGCAACCTTCACCGGCTTCCGGCCTTCTGCGAACAGCACCCCGCCTTCTCGCTTCCAGCGACGGCCCAACACGCACCTTCGCCGGCTTCCCGCCTTCTGCGAACAGCGTCCCGCCTTCTCGCCTCTAGCGAAGGCTCAACACGCACCTTCGCCGGTTTCCCGCCTTCAGCGATCAGCGCCCCGCCTTCTCGCTTCCTGCGACGGCTCAACACGCACCTTCGCCCCGGCCTTCTGCGTATGCAACACCGCCTTCTCGCCTCCTGCGACCGTCTCTTCGCCCCGGCCTTCTGCGAACGCAACACCGGCGATGTTAATACACCTCTCGCCCCGGCTTCTCGCCTTCTGCGATCTTCAGCCTACGGTGACAACTCGACGTGAGACACGCACATTCGCCCCAGCCTTCTGCGTATGCAACACCGCCTTCTCGCCTCCTGCGACCGTCTCTTCGCCCCGGCCTTCTGCGAACGCAACACCGGCGATGTTAATACACCTCTCGCCCCGGCTTCTCGCCTTCTGCGATCTTCAGCCTACGGTGACAACTCGACGTGAGACACGCACATTCGCCCCGGCCTTCTGCGTATGCAACACCGCCTTCTCGCCTCCTGCGACCGTCTCTTCGCCCCGGCCTTCTGCGAACGCAACACCGGCGATGTTAATACACCTCTCGCCCCGGCTTCTCGCCTTCTGCGATCTTCAGCCTACGGTGACAACTCGACGTGAGACACGCACATTCGCCCCAGCCTTCTGCGAACGCAACACCGGCGATGTTAATACACCTCTCGCCCCGGCTTCTCGCCTCCTGCGATCGACAGCGAACCGCCTACGCCCTCCACCACTCGTCAGATCCACGACCAACCAGCTATCGTCTCTCCAGCGAACCAACCAGAGAACATCTCGCCGTTTCCGCTGCCTACTTAACGAGAGTGACCATCAACGGAGCATTCATTCCTCGGATTCACACCTTCAGGAACATCAAAGAAGAAAATGGAGACACCGGAACCGCCTCCATACCCTTCTCCCTCCTCCTCGTGTGGCTACCGTCAACGAGGAGTTGCAGGTGATCCAGCACCACCGACAACCTCGGCCTTCAACGCAGCCTCTCAATAGGACCACCATCTACAAAGACCTTCCAGTAGCTTCGAGAGATATCGAGGAACATTTTACACACGTAAAATTACTACACGATACTCTAACAAAATACGGCCTCCAAGTCAACAAGTCGAAGTGTCAACTAGCCCGCACCTCCGTCGAATTCCTCGGCCACATCGTATCACCCAGCAGCGTTACACATCTGCCCGATCGAACGGCCGCCCGTAAGCGACATAATAAACGCCTACTCCTCTGCTCTCACGACTCCGAAGCCGCCTTCGAAGCAACGAAACATGTCCTCGAGAGAGCTGTAACACTGGCACATCCTGGCCCGACTCAGCGCCCCGGCCGTACTTACCTACAGCTCTACAGCGCCCGGTCTTCCATCACAAACACGGCCTATCACACCCTGGGACGCAGGCCTCTCCCGACACCATCTTCACTGGGACCCAGGCACAGCCGTTACTCCAGGCGCGGCCAACGTCACCTGCTCCGGCACCTCCTGCCTCGCCATTCAAGCCGCCTCGGAAGATCACCTCTTCCAGCCGCCCGTTCCAGCGCTCTCCGAGACATCGCCCTCGACGCTTCCAGCTGGACCGCATCCGAGCACGTTCACGCATCCCACACCGCAGCCGCCGCTAACACACGACGGCGAGACACCACGAACTCCTCAAGCCACCCACCTACACGGCAACTACACAGCTCACACGCAGCCTCTTTCACCAACACCGACGCCTCATCAACAAGATTCATCGTCATTTACATAATTGCAGTATTTAACTTCAATTCTGGGGGGAGCAGTGTGGTGATCGGCTGCTCCCTAACACTATGTAAATAGCGTCGCTTGCATTATAAGCCGCGTCTAACGGCTTCCCAGAGCGGGGTTCCCCTACCCCTCTCTGGGGATGTATCAAGGGGTATAAAAGAAGCTGTGAACTGCCAATAAATTGTCATTTGACCACACAAACCGACTCAAGTAGTCTCGTGTATTTATTCCTACTTTTAGCTCCCGCTGGATCATCACAATTATGTTCTACACAATTTAGTCCATCAAATAAATACGTCAGTGACAGATATCACGATTCAGATCCCACACTACATCAAATCCAATACCAACGAGCGGGAACAGCACAAGGCAATGTGTTGGAGCCTCATTTATTGTAATAATGGCCTCAAACAATGATCAAAATTCAAAAGAGATCAGTGCTGGGTCGCACATCGGTAGAAACCGATCCGATCGTCTGTAAACTACAGGGAAAGGTGAAACATTTAAACGAGGACGCACCTATATCTACGCTTCCAGCAATTATATTTTTACCAACTACGCATAAATTCATTAGGTACTAATTCAAAGAATATCACATTTTCAATGTCTTATTAGGTACATAAACTTAAATTCTAGATATGGCCACAAATCGGTCATCGAGAGCTAAAAACAGTAGTTTTGAAATAAGAAATTATCAAAATATAAATCGTCCATCTGATCAGAACTATACACACACAAGAATCAACAATAATATCCTAATTTCCACTACCTCCAGCACAAAAAAAAGAAATGATATTTTAATAAGTCAACAATAAAAATTTACCTTTTCGAGATCAACAAAATATATATTTTTTTAAAAATATTGGTAGCTTGAAAATTTTTGAATAATTAGCAAGGGCTATAATTATTAAAATTATCATCTTTACGGTTTATTTACACATTTTTTATTTTTTTATTTTAATAACATGTAAATACGATAAGTTCTACAATGAAAAAATAGTACAAGGGCAATAATAGTAGTAGACTGAAATGCTCATCGATGCAAATAAGTCGTCAGAAATTACGGATGCAATCATTGAAATAATGTATTTAAAAAATTTCAGAAATTTAGGGCAATCTTGGAAACTCAATTGGGAGAATTCAGCACCACTTACAAGAAGGAAAAACATAGATGAACAAAATTTGGCACTAGGAATTCACAAATATACACAAAAGAGGAAAAATTATAAACGAGAATAAAGAGATTAGACAAAATTGGAAATTATTAAAAATTGTAGGTACCTACATCTTTATTATCAATGTTTCATACTTTTCGTCTTCCCGAACTGGACTGTGCCATAAGGAGGGAACGTTGGAGGCTCATCTCGCTGGAAGAGTTTTTAAAACTTACAAAGTACTGCAGTTAGTAAAAAATATAAGAAAAAAGTTACACCATTATATCGAAAATAGGAATATTTATAGGAAGAGTCCATGTACAGAATATACATTATATACAAAATACAATTTCATCTTGTAAGGCCGCAACTGCATATTTCATATTCTTTACAAAAATTGCTACTGATAAAGATCTGTTAACCTAATGCATTTACATACATAAATATATTTATTGCACGTCAATTGGCGTTTATGTACATTCGTGTATATCACGAGGGAATGGATGTAAATGCCGTGATACAGTTTCAGCTAATTTTTGCTTATTTGTTTGATTAGATTCTTTGACACTTATTTACCTTTAGGTTACTGGAGTTTTTGCAAGCCACTTAAGTGCTAGCAGACCATCCTGCTGACGTCAGGATACGTGAGCTTGAGGATAGGTATGACGAGAAACTGCCCTCGTCTGTGGCCTACGTAGGAAACGTGCGTTGCGCACCAACGTGATGTAACCATCGCTACGTACGCCCTCGCCAAGCTACATACGAAAAAAGGTTAGCATCTCCATTGCTCGCTCTAGGCCAACGTGACATAACCTCTAACGTTGTGGCCCGCAAAAACTCTCTTACAGAAGAACATAGGCACGGCTTGGCAGAGGCTGACAGAAATAACGACAGTTTAAAAGGTGTAGCTGGTCATCTCTTACCTACTCAAAAGGACAGGTTTTCTACTTTAGGGATGGGTTATCGATATTGCCAAGATATTCTTCTTTTCTTTTCGATATTATCGGAATATCAACAGGAATATCATCGGCTCTTTAAACCAGTAAAATCCTTGATAATTCGGTTTTAGAGGGGTAAGAAATGAACCGGTTACAACGCCTGTGTCAGCCGCAGAGGTTGAAAGCTAGCTCTATGCTCTACCTCCATAGTATCCGCTAAGTACCTACTTAACAGCTTCATTCGCACAGGCTTTTTATGACGGTTAGCTGACTCTTGACTCCTAGAAAACCGTAAGAAACCATCCATGATCCTATACCGTCTTGATAAGCGTTTGAGAAGGGTTTGAGTCTGATAACGGTTGGGACCCGAGAAGGCCAGTTTCTCGTCCGCCTCATTTTCTGTGTACTGGTATGAGGATAAGAAAACTGGCTGGTATTGAATGATGGTCAGGAAAACACTGCAAACATCCAATCATGGATACTATACAGTCCAAAAAATCACTGCCAACTGCATTTGTGATGGTCATATGGTCACTTCGAACAAACCTCATGTTGTGAAAACTTTTGGATTAACGGGAAAAAGTTGGAGAACTTTTCAAAATTTAGAACAATCCCAACATTTTCTTTAAAAAAATTGCTAGAATAAAATAAAAATGTTAAAATCTTCTATTTGACATTTTATGTGACAACAAAGAAATGTTTCGTTCAATTTGATATTGATATAACTGATAGAAATACGAGATTTTCCTTTGACATCCCATCTCTAGTGGATATACGCTTCCTTTTATCGAGATGATTTGCCGCTGCCGCTCCTACCTGGCGCAATTCAGTTGTTTTTCGTTTTTGAGGTTTTGGTACCAGTGGATTGGTATAGCTTAGCTTATCTCAATCTCAAGAAGCCCATCTAAGTGCAGCTCTCGATTCTTTCATATTGGTAAGTAGGCATACAAATTAACACTTTTTTTGATCGCTATTATATTGTAAGTACTAAAGGGGTTTTGAGAATACTTTGACTAATTTTCTTTGAGATTTCCCGATCTAAGGCTGATTATCTCATGCCCAGAACTTGGGTACCTACTAGATACGCCATGCTTTCATTCGATTTCTCTCGTAGTTACCTATTTTTTTCTGAGTTACGCGATGTTGAGGCTAAAACGAGAATTTTGTGGTAACTCAATTATTTGTTTTTTGGCGTTTCATACCAGCAAAGAGAAAAGAACATTTGGAAGTTCAAAAAATCATGTATACGCTAGGTTGGTTCGGCAACGACGATTTGGGGATGAGAGGATGCGGCAGGAAGACCTGTGCTAGCGAATGTCTGTACTGTACTAGTACTACCTACTTCATTATCTCGGAAAATCGAGAAAAATCCGTAGATTAGATGAGGGCCGATGTTACAAGGGAGTTGGAATTTGACACAAGAGGAATGGTTCTAGTGTTCTGGTACCTACAGGTACTGGTAATCTCATTAAAAATCACATAATAAGTACTTGAGTATTTACCTACATGCTGAACTGATGCAATACTAAAAAGGGATCGTGATGCTCTGAAGTCGAAATTCATGGATGAGATACATACAAGTATTAAAACAGGGGAAAAGCCGCAGCAACTGCGAGGGACATTAGCTTTTTTCCTATTCCTGTTAAATTTCCAATTTGTAACGTATCTTCTCCTTTCAGACTTGTACTCAGTTAGGTACCCATCTATAAGAACATAATGTCGGATGTGGAACCTTGGAGGATTCCAACCGATAAGAAAGAATATAATGGACGTGCTTGATGAGATTGTATCTGAGTTTCGAAGCCGCAGCAACTGCCAGGGACAATAGCTATGATTAGCTTTTTTCCCCATTCCTGTTACATTTCAAATTTGTAATTTGTAACATTTCAGGCTTGTATTCAATTAGGTACCCATCTATAAGAATACAATGCAGGAGGATCTGGAACATTGGACGATTCCAACCGATAAGAAAGAATACGGTAAATGTGCATTAGACTGTATCGGAGTTTAGGCTTTGAAAAGGACAACGCTAGGATTTGTAATATTTGACAAGGAGATGCCCTGATGTATGACCCGAAGGGTGATGGAAAAGGTTCCACAAAACAGTTTGATACTATGAGATGCAAACTGCGCCACCAGTCTCTCAACCAGCTGATCTATCTGTTATAAACTGCATAGCATCTGCGCCGATGCAAAGAAATTCCTGGTCTTCACATTATTTCGTTGAATGCTTTCAAGAGCAGACAGCGCGAGCAACCAGAAGGGCGTTCCACAAAGCTGGCTAAAGATATCTTCTCAAACGCTTACTGAGGAACAACTTCAACGTTACGCATAACCCCCGATTGGTGGTCGGAATGCCGTCTAGACACCTCGCCTAATAATCTTTTCGAGTTAGGACCCTTTTGAAAAACGGGATCCTTCAAAAGATCATTAGAAGTGGATGGGTGGAGGGGAGGGGAGGGGAGGGGGGGCTAGCTCTTGAGGACACAATGGGCCGAGTCCTTGGCTTGGGCTTCCTTAATGACGTCACGCCACTCCTGAAGACGAGGGGCGCACCGGAGTACCAGCTGGCCGAGTTTCCTCCTCGCCATGAGTATCATCTCGCCGGCGCCGTGCTGAGCTCCGCAGTGCCTCCCGACTTGGATGACTTCCTTGTCGAGCTCCTCCTCGTCGTCGACGTCGTTGAGGCTCCAGGACGTCCAGCGTCGGAGGGTTTTGGTGACTTTGACGACGATTTCGGAGACGTCGGTGTCTTCGATGGGCTCGACCCTCTGGATGATTCCTCTAGTCACTGTAACATTACACAAACACCAAAAAATAGAGCCGTGCGTTGAACTGCTTATCTTGAGGAAATGATTTTCCTTCATAAGACCAGATGTGGTCGATATAAAAGAGGCCAAAAATAGTGAAATGTTTCCATCTACCTAAAAATGCATCGCAATGGCTTATCAGCAATAAGTTATTGATGCACGGCTACAGACGCCTTCAATTTGTATCTTTGAATAGGTTGTGTTTCATATCATATACAGACCTAAATAATACATAGTCTGGATGATTCCTCTAGTGACTGTAACATTACACAAACACCAAAAAATAGAGCCGTGCGTTGAACTGCTTATCTTGAGGAAATGATTTTCCTTCATAAGACCAGGTGTGGTCGATATAAAAGAGGCCAAAAATAGTGAAATGTTTCCATCTACCTAAAAATGCATCGCAAAATCGCAATGGCTTATCAGCAATAAGTTATTGATGCACGGCTACCGAGTCATTCAGTTTAGATCTTTGAATAGGTTGTGTTTCATATCATATACAGACCTACATCATATACATTTTTTCAATTTTTTAAACTCTATTACCCTGTACTCTCCTAGTTCGTATTAGTGACGGGGAACTATCCGAGTTGGTACCTAACTAGTGATTAGAGAAGTTCCGATACTCCTTTCGATCCGATATTTGGTATCAAATCAATATCGAAAGCACGGTATCGATACTCCGATATTATCGAAAGGAAATATTGATATTGAAAGTACCATTTAATATCGATAATTCTTACTTTTTTTTGCAGTACTTATATTGTCCTCAAATTCTGTAACTCCATTCAAATAAATCGTGTTTAGGCCTACAATTATCCACCTATCTCAACATTATGATCAGTTTCGGTACATAGGTACTCGTACTATAGGAGTGGAAATAATAAACCCTTGGGGCCTTGGGTAGATTTAAAGTTTTTATTGTTATCTATATCAAAAAGTACAAAGAGTGGAAAACATATTATGGTGAATGTTTAGAAATAATATTATAAACCCCAATCTTCGGAAGTAAACCAACGGCTGGTGCTATTTTGAACATAGGTAAGTAACCTCCTTCCGATGTTGTCTGGATTCGATATTTTGATTCGATACTGTAAAGCTTCATTCGATATCCCGATATTATCGAATTCTTGATATCAATACAAATATCGGAAATATCGAAACAAATGTATCGATATTACTAATATCGGTAATATCGGAACGTCACTACTAGTGATGGAGAACTAGCGACTAGCGAGTTTCGGACTATCGTTATTGATATTTTCTGACGACACTATCGCTTTGGAAGAAAACGAAAAATCATTTTTAAAAATGAACAGAAAATACAAATCTGTCAACACTTTCCAAATCAAATTCAGAATTTACCAAACAATTTGAAAAATTAAATAACAAATTAAAAATCAAGTAGCGTAAATTAAAATGCAAAAAATTAGGTAATAGGTACCTACTCATATATTTGTCTTCAAAATCCACATACTAGGTAAGGATTCACTTTTGAATGAAGTTGTATTCAGAAAATTCCTGACATAGGTACCTACATCTTTTAAAAAAAGGACAAGCTACCACAGATTTTACAGAGTAAACAATTTCAAAGACTTTCGGCTTACTTTCAATTTGGTACCTAACTCAATAAAATTGTACTAGAACAATAACTGTTTTCAAAGAATTGGTAAAAATAGGTAGGGTTAGGTGAAAATTGAGTTGAATTGACACTTCAAATTGTCTCCAAATTTTAGGTATAGGCAGGTAAGTAGGTAGGTAAGTACCTACCAGGAAATTGCGAGGTAGAAAACTGTAGTATCGAGAGTTCCCGATCACTAGTTGGTATTACACGTCGTACAAAACCCCATCCTAACATTTGTATGGGAGCATTTGTTCTATAGGTGACCAATTAAAATGTGGAATCCATTGAAGAGTGTTTTATGGACAATTCGTTCATTGGTGGTAAAGTAGGTGGGTGATTGAACTTTGATTAAATGTTTGAAGATATTCGTACGTACCTAATTCGCTGGAGCAGTAGGTGTGTACCATCTCTTCCTTCGTGCAGGGGCGGCATTCTGTAACAGGAGAGAACAGTTGCTGTAAAAAAGGAAACTAAAACAATGACACAAATAGGAGAATGGAACTCACGGGGCGGAAAAACAATCCAAGACCGCCGCAATTAACTAAAACTGATTAGCAGTCAGGGATAGAAACGTTCATAAAGACTTCGTGGGGCTTGGGAAAATCTGTAACTGGTTGAGAGGACATTCCTCGGTCAAGTGCAAGAGGAAAAGACAAGAGGGACTAGAGCTCCAAGTAGGGCAGGCTACGGAAGGTGGAAGTTGACCAGCCCCGAACCGACCATAGAGGGGAAAGGAGCCTTTTGAGAAGGTAGCTTTTTATCTCCTTCGAGAAAAGATAACTTTTTATCCTTTTACAACAAAAGATCGAAAGATAAAGAAGCTCCGGGCCGGGTCAAAATTGAAATTGAGGACAGTAGAAAACCCTTCGGGAAAGCTCCTTTCAAGTAGAGGAACGTGTTTGATGATCATAAAATGAGAACACTCAATTATCCGAAGGATGGTTAGGGAGTTCTTAGATAGGTTGGACAGGCGCGTGCTGCCAAAAGTAATTAAGTACCTGCACGATAGGGATGGGACATCGAAATCGATATTATCGAAACATCGATGTTTTACTTCGATATTCCGATTTTTCGCCATCGATGCCTCACATTCGATAACATCGATATATCGATGTTATGGTCCGATAATATCGGCAAAAAACACCCTTCAACCAGCTCTTGCCTCTTGGATTCCCTCCCCACTCTTCCTTGATCCACATGTTACGCCTTCTCCTTACAGGTCATAAAATACTCAAAAGTGCTCACTTCATCTATGACTTTATTTTCATTTTCAGAAATATTTGAGTAAAAAAAATAAAGATTTTATTACGAATTCAGTCATCTACAAAATAAAAATAAGAAGCATTCCAACTCTGAAATATATATGTACTTGATTAGAAAAATAACTCTTCGTCGAGTGAGTGGAGGAAAACAAGTTTCTTCAGATTTTCTGCTTTCAGCCTATTGCGCTGGGGTGTCAAAATGTTGCCAGTTTCAGAAAACAAACGTTCTGAAGGTACACTCGTAGAAACGCGTAGAAGAGGGATATCGATATTGATATACAAAATATCGATGTTTTGGCTTGATAAAACATCTTTATCGATGCTGTCTACAAAATATCGACACCGATATCGATATTTTCTTTCGAGGTCCCATCCCTACTGCACGACGCCATCTATTTTAGCCCCTGGAGCCCGTCAGGGAATCGACCGACATCGTAATGGGGAAGAGGCGAAGTGCCAAAATTTATTATCATACAAGATTCTTGTCAAGAAATGGGTCATCTACGATCGCCGGTTCATATTACAGTAGGCATATAAATATTTTCAACGATAAACGAATGATTTGTATAATACAAGTAGAAATGAATCATCACACAGAAGGTATGCTCTACACTGATGTCTGCCACCTCAATATAAAAAATGTTGGTGACATCTAGAGATTGACAGTGTTGCCAGATGTACGATAATTATAGTTTTGTACAACAATTCAGGGGTGTGTACCTTGTACAATATCACTTCGTAAGATCATTCGAGATTCTAGAAAACGAAGTGTAAATTTTGGAAAAATCACAGATCTGATTTTTACCACAGAATCGCTAGTATACAAACAGTTTCAACTGCTGGGCCACAGGTAATTTATTTGCAACCCTTTATAATGCAGTTGAAAAGTACCTAGTATTTTCTTGTCCATGTAGGAAGTATACTTAGGTACATAGGTAGATCAATTTAAAATAGCTAGATTTTTCTTAGGTTCCTGACATAGGTAGGAAAACTCTTGAAAATATTGATAAACACTTTATCAGTTAGCTAAATCAATACACAGGGGTCAGAAATGTTTTTATAATGATAAGATTTCAGTCTTGGCGCTCGATTGCTTAGGAAAAATTCTGAACCTAATTCAATTTGTAGTCTAACGTTGGAGTTATATCACAAATGTACTTCCACTAGGTCTAAAAATACCACGGAAGTAGGATTCCAATTCTACTTCCATTAGAGAAATGGGGCGCCATTCGAAAATTTTGCGTGCGTGGAAGTTTAATTTTGTATATCCACGCTTGATTATGCACTTACTGTACGATAATTTCCCCCGAAATACGATGATTTTGAGAGTTGGTACGATAGCTCGGTCTCCGAGTCCTGGCAAGACCCAACTGGGAACTGGCTCATTCGACAAACCTCGTTTTGGTGACATTTGATTTGCAACTGGCTCACTCGACAAACCTCGTTTTGGTGACATTTGATTTGCCAACTATTCAAGAATTTATCTCGAACGCGGTGTTTTCAGAAATTCAATCTTTTTTGTACCCAAGTTACGGTAAGAACATTAGCTACCTAGCACCAAATTACATATAAGAGCGCGAGAGCCCCTCGAATACGACCAACGAAGTGCATCATATTCGTACAAGTACCTATGGGCCCCGTTATCCCTGTTATGCACTTTCTACCTTTATTTGCCATATTATGAGCCAATGAATTATGCTCCATTCACAAGCTCCATGTTGATTCACGGACTCAATTAACATTTCAAATTAACTCAATTAACATTCCAGCTAGTCAGCCGCTCACCCCCTTGGGTTTGTGACTTCTGGAGAGGCAAACCCTATGTTTCAAGATTTCACTACGTCTATCAGGATTTCAATGAATTTTATCAAGATGTCTATCAAGACAACGAATTTAGGAAAAAAGTAGTTGTACACTACAGAAATGCCTATGCACATTGTGATTTGCATGGGAATCGGCGAATGGTACATCTATAATTATGAATAAAATTTTCAATTTGTTCATAATGAAGAATGAACCCCCTCATGAATATCATGTTAAAACGGGGAAACTCCCCAACATAATTCCCTACGGGAATCTCTAGTCTCTGTAATTAGCTACGGGATACAACGGAAGTCACAACTTCTTGCTCGGAATGTCAACCATTTTGTTCCCCTTTGGAGCTGTGGAAAAACTAAATATGTAGTTCAAAAAAATAAACACATGTTTGTTTTCTTTTCACCGCTATGAGCACCATAATCTCTAGAAAACCCCAAAGAAGAAAAAAAACAACACATTTTGGCACAACAAAAATACAGGGGCGTTGCGTCCATAAGGCCACTTGGGCCACTGCCCCGGCACCCAGAAACAAAAAACTCCAAAAAAATGCCAACCATTTGTTCAGTTGGCATTCTAATTTCCCTCCTTATACTGTACCTAGCATTTCTCATGAAGCTCAACAGCGACTTGACAGAGTTCTCTGGTTATGGATATTCAATATGTGTTTCCGTCATGTTGGCTCCCCTGTAGCTCCATGGAGCATTTTATCGGAATATAGCTACACTAATCGATGTCTTGCAATCGAAATCGAAACCTACGCTTCTGAAACTGACAGGTCCTGGGACCTGTTGTCGCCATGGTAACCCAGAAAAGTGGCCCGTCCGCGCAAGCTCAGTCGAGTAAAAATTTGGTTAGCCACGCCCCTTTTGGGCCCGGGGCCCACATTTCCATTCAAAAATCTTTTGTGTTCACAATCGATTGGATTGTTTCAATTCATCTTGTCATCTCGATACGAGATGCTTGTCCTTCGATCTGTCCTCCCCTAAAAATTCTTATAACTTTCGCCATTCTGTTCCTATGTTGAATTTTCAATTTTCGGCTTTCATTTCGAATTTTGTATGTTCCCATTCGAGTTCCCGGGACAGATTTGGATTTGCGATAATTAAGTGCGTTTTGTCCTGTCTGTGGTCTTGTGGATTGATCGATGTCAACATACACAGATAAGTACCTAGCTTCTAGTCTGATTCTCCATCCAAGTAGGTACTGGCCAGCAGGTCATTACTTCGTTGTATTTTAGTCTAGTTCGTTGTTTTTAGTTGTTGTTTAGTTTATTTGCTTCTGTATTTTTGTACCACATGAATTCGGTGGCTATCTTACAGTCGAAATTTTCGACGTTTTCCTACGAGGATAGATAAAGTGATGATTAAAAGTTTAGGAAGAGATAGGCCTTAGCTGAGTATTAGTCAGTATGAAGCTATAGAACTTTTAGCTTCTGGTAATCCCGGGTACTGGTCAGAACTATAGTGAACACAGTGCTTACATTCTGACTTGCTAAGAGCTGCGGTTGATTAAAATCCACCCATTTCTCATAAGAAGACTCCACTGTTTGAAAACATTTACAGGTATTTTGTAGAAAAAGCTGTTAATTTGTGTTCCGGTTTGGTGGCCCACCATTTTCAGAGCCCACACACCGCTATTGCATAAATACCTACGGGTTCTCTCCCACCGTGGATATGTGTAACTGTACTTCCAGCAATTGACATTCTGTACTTTGACATTTTGGGTGGTCTTACCTTCGAGGGGGTCGTAGATCGAGTCCTTGGCGATGGGCTCGAGGTCGTAGGATATGTCGACTAGGTTTCTGTGAATAGGATGCTCACCAGAGCCTTCCACGTACAGCGCCACTTGACCACCCCGGCTTTGAACGCATCTGCAGGCAAAACCATTACATAGGTGGAATTAGATATAGCGCAGTTGAAAAATTGAGATCTTGTTGGAGTTTCGTAATAGGTCGGGGGAGGGGTAACGACTATGTGATGCGTAGGGTCAGTTGGTAGTTTGAGAGCACAAAAATGGCAGATACCTATCTAAAGGGCCTACTTATTGTATGAGCGTTCTTTCTAGTATTTATACATGATACATACCTATACACTATTCCTTCTACTCTGTATTGATGCTTGTAAGATTTACCTGAATTTGTTACACTATTAATTACTTAAGTTCTCAACTCCCCCAAGCCGCATAGGTCCTATGGTTTTGGGGTATATTCCACTGCATAAAATTGTATTTTTTTTTATTTGTCCATATGTTTTAGGAATAAAGCTTTCATTCATTCATTCATTCATTCGTTCATTCATAGCTGCGTCGCAAGTTTCTCCACAATACCTCATGCAAAATTCCAGCATTGTAGGTTGAATAAGAAGGAACCTCAGCGTAGGCACTCAGCTGATAGGTGTGGTTACCATTCTTATTTTTACCAAAGCGAATCAAATTTCAGCATCATAGGCTAGGCTAAATAGAAGGCAACTTAGCCCCGATGCTCACTTCGTATTGTATCTACGTCATGTCAAATTTGTACGCCGGTATTTTATGAAACTGTGGTTCCCGGGCCGGCCCCAGTACTCGATTTAAGGCTTTCCTGGGGGGGGGAGCACGAGGGTAGGTACTGACCACAGAAAACAGCGATCTACGCGGAAGGGGCATCTATACAGGTAAATAATAAACCGTTGTGTAATAATTTGCAGCTTTTTTATTTACATGTGTGTGAAACTGAGCATAACACACCAGTCAAAACGGAAAACTTGCCCTTTTTGACTGCCGATTCCGACCAAACGGTTGAACCATATTTAATGTTCAAAGAGGTTATTCGACGCAGAATTTATTTAATGCTCTTTAATGACAACATTATCCGCCAATACTCGTATGTAATAGCTTTGTTCTCCACCAGTAAAATATTATTGAGGTAGAACCATTACTATGGAGGTTAGTCACCTTGAAGTTGTTCAGATGTCTTTTCCTGAACCAGAACTTCATACTACTTTTCATTCCCCCTTTTCCCTCTCATACTTCTGCTACCCAGAAGTATGTCATATGGGGAGGAGTGTAACAGTGTGGGCTGTTCTCGATAAATTTTTCCTTCCGGTGGTGAAGGGATCGGTTTGGAGAAGCCTAATCGATATCCCTTCTTAACCGGTGATAATCTCGCTGGTCTAGGAAGGGCACTCTCGAGGGTCCACCCCCACTGTTACACTCTGTCACACGGTAGCAGAGCGAGGTTCGGTAGTATGCGCTGAGCACTTCACCACACTCCATCCACTTACTGTGGGTTTTCCAGAAGGATAAGCCCAAAGGTTTCCCAGAAGGATTCCTTTACTAACAACCTGTCCCTTCGTTAATACATACATTTATCCCCCCCCCCCCCCCCACGAGTGTCAGTATAATTAGAATATACTGAGCTCATTAGAAGGCGATTGATGCCATGTCCCAATTGACAAGTCCCAATAGTTGTTCCATCCCAACGATGAAGGTTGATCACCTAGTGGTAGCCCAGATGAGCACAATTCACTGGACAACAACCTCTGACAACATTATCCGCCAATACTCGTATGTAGGAGCTTTGTCCTCCACCAGTAAATATTATTGAGGTAGTACCATTACGATGGAGGTTAGTCACCTTGAAGTTGTTCAGATGTCTTTTCCTGAACCAGAACATACTACTTTTCATTCCCCCTTTTCCCTCTCATACTTCTGCTACCCAGAAGTATGTCATATGGGGAGGAGTGTAACAGTGTGGGCTGTTCTCGATACATTTTTCCTTCCGGTGGTGAAGGGATCGGTTTGGGGAAGCCTAATCGATATCCCTTCTTAACCGGTGATAATCTCGCTGGTCTAGGAAGGGGACTCTCGAGGTTCCACCCCCACTGTTACACTCTGTCACATGGTAGCAGAGCGTGGTTCGGTAGTATGCGCAGAGCACTTCACCATAGTCCATCCACTTACTGTGGGTTTTCCAGAAGGATAAGCCCAAAGGTTCCCAGAAGGATTCCATTACTAACAACCTGTCCCTTCGATAATACACACATCTATCTCCCCCCCCCCCCCCCCCCCACGAGTCAGTATAATTAGAATATACTGAGCTCATTAGAAGGCGATTGATGCCATGTCCCAATTGACAAGTCCCAATAGTTGTTCCATCCCAACGATGAAGGTTGATCACCTAGTGGTTGCCCAGATGAGCACAATTCACTGGACAACAACCTCTGACAACATTATCCGCCAATACTCGTATGTAGGAGCTTTGTTCTCCACCAGTAAATATTACTGAAGTAGTACCATTACGATGGAGGTTAGTCACCTTGAAGTTGTTCAGATGTCTTTTCCTGAACCAGAACTTCATAATATGTACTACTTCTCATTCCCCTTTTCCCTCTCATACTTCTGCTACCCAGAAGTATGTCATATGGGGAGGAGTGTAACAGTGTGGGCTGTTCTCGATACATTTTTCCTTCCGGTGGAGACGGGATCGGTTTGGGGAAGCCTACTCGATATCCCTTCTTAACCGGTGATAATCTCGCTGGTCTAGGAAGGGGACTCTCGAGGGTCCACCTCCACTGTTACACTCTGTCACACGGTAGCAGAGCGAGGTTCGGTAGTATGCGCAGAGCACTTCACCATAGTCCATCCACTTACTGTGGGTTTTCCAGAAGGATAAGCCCAAAGGTTTCCCAGAAGGATTCCTTTACTAACAACCTGTCCCTTCGATAATACACACATCTATCTCTCTCCCCCCCCTCCCCACGAGTCAGTATAATTAGAATATACTGAGCTCATTAGAAGGCGATTGATGCCATGTCCCAATTGACAAGTCCCAAAAGTTGTTCCATCCCAACGATGGAGGTTGATCACCTAGTGGTAGCCCAGATGAGCACAATTCACTGGACAACAACCTCTGACAACATTATCCGCCAATACTCGTACGTAGGAGCTTTGTTCTCCACCAGTAAAATATTAATGAGGTAGTACCATTACGATGGAGGTTAGTCAACTTGAAGTTGTTCAGATGTCTTTTCCTGAACCAGAACTTCATATGTACTACTTTTCATTCCCTTTTTCCCTCTCATACTTCTGCTACCCAGAAGTACGTCATGTGGGGAGGAGTGTAACAGTGTGCGCTGTTCTCGATACATTTTTCCTTCCGGTGGAGAAGGGATTGGTTTGGGGAAGCCTACTCGATATCCCTTCTTAACCGGTGATAATCTCGCTGGTCTAGGAAGGGGACTCTCGAGGGTCCACCCCCACTGTTACACTCTGTCACATGGTAGCAGAGCGTGGTTCGGTAGTATGCGCTGAGCACTTCACCACAGTCCATCCACTTACTGTGGGTTTTCCAGAAGGATAAGCCCAAAGGTTTCCCAGAAGGATTCCTTTACTAACAACCTGTCCCTTCGATAATACATACATTTATCCCCCCCCCCCCCCCCCCCCGAGTGTCAGTATAATTAGAATATACTGAGCTCATTAGAAGACGATTGATGCCATGTCCCAATTTACAAGTCCCAATAGTTGTTCCATCCCAACGATGGAGGTTGATCACCTAGTGGTAGCCCAGATGAGCACAATTCACTGGACAACAACCTCTGACAACATTATCCGCCAATACTCGTACGTAGGAGCTTTGTTCTCCACCAGTAAAATATTAATGAGGTAGTACCATTACGATGGAGGTTAGTCAACTTGAAGTTGTTCAGATGTCTTTTCCTGAACCAGAACTTCATATGTACTACTTTTCATTCCCTTTTTCCCTCTCATACTTCTGCTACCCAGAAGTACGTCATGTGGGGAGGAGTGTAACAGTGTGCGCTGTTCTCGATACATTTTTCCTTCCGGTGGAGAAGGGATTGGTTTGGGGAAGCCTACTCGATATCCCTTCTTAACCGGTGATAATCTCGCTGGTCTAGGAAGGGGACTCTTGAGGGTCCACCCCCACTGTCACACTCTGTCACATGGTAGCAGAGCGTGGTTCGGCAGTATGCGCTGAGCACTTCACCACAGTCCATCCACTTACTGTGGGTTTTCCAGAAGGATAAGCCCAAAGGTTTCCCAGAAGGATTCCTTTACTAACAACCTGTCCCTTCGATAATACACACATCCATCTCCCCCCCCCCCCCCCCCCACGAGTCAGTATAATTAGAATATACTGAGCTCATTAGAAGGCGACTGATACAATGTCCCCATTGACAAGTCCCAATAGTTGTTCCATCCCAACGATGGAGGTTGATCACCTAGTGGTAGCCCAGATGAGCACAATTCACTGGACAAAAACCTCTGACAACATTATCCGCCAATACTCGTATGTATTAGCTTTGTCCTCCACCAGTAAATATTATTGAGGTAGTACCATTACGATGGAGGTTAGTCACCTTGAAGTTGTTCAGATGTCTTTTCCTGAACCAGAACATACTACTTTTCATTCCCTTTTTCCCTCTCATACTTCTGCTACCCCGAAGTATGTCATGTGGGGAGGAGTGTAACAGTGTGGGCTGTTCTCGATACATTTTTCCTTCCGGTGGAGACGGCATCGGTTTGGGGAAGCCTACTCGATTTCCCTTCTTAACCGGCGATAATCTCGCTGGTCTAGGAGTGGGACTCTCGAGGTCCACCCCCACTGTTACACTCTGTCACAGTTGAGACCTTGTATATCTTCGTTCTAGTTCAGTGTTTGTGACGTGCGTTTGGAAACGAAAAGGAACTGCTGAACAAACTCTAAAGAACTGCTCCTTTCAATGAGTGAACTAACTGAACTTGAGTCCGCTCAAATGAGCTGCTCCTGCCCACAGCTAATTCGAAAGAACGGAGTCTGTTACCTGACGTGCGGACGGGGCGAGGCCTCTCCGGGTGAGTAGAGCTTGTTGAGGGAGCGGGGCCCTTCGATGTAGACTGTGGCGGTGAGCGGTGACAGAGGAGCAGGTCGGAGGCAGGCGCGGAACTCTCGCCCTGAGCTGCCCAAGCGCAGGAGGACGCGGAGGGCGCCTTCCGGGTAGCTCCACTTGAGCCGCCCCTCGCTGCACCTCAGGTAGACGGGCCTCACTCCGCGCTTCTCTTCTCCGCTCAGACCGCTGAAACACAAGGAAAAAACGCTCTTTGTCACATTGGTTTATTATTATATTGGGCCATACTTACAGAAATGTTGGCTGTTCATTTATTGTTTATTTCATGTGAAATAATTGAAATAGCTATTTTTGATGGTTTCCACCAATTTTAGCCCCCAAAAACACGAATTAGGCTCCTGTTTTTTTTTTGTTTTTTTACAAATTATCTCTGATTATTGTTAGTGTCAATTAATTGTCTTGATTCACCTGTTGATACTACTTCAAGTGTTATACAAATTTATGGTGATTTCAGCCTCCCAGGTTTTTGACTCATAAAAAACGAATTTTGGGAGCTGAACCTTCGTTACAACCTCAATTCTTCACTTTTGGTCAAAATCAACTTCACGTTCGGTCTTCTCGCTCTAAAAAACATGGAAAACGATACCTCAAAAGCTCATGTTCACTAAAACCTTAAAAAAACAACTCGAAAAACCTTACTTTACCCCCCCCCCCCCTCCCCCATAACATCCCCTGGGTGCATGCCGATCGGGCTGCCGAGCTTCGGAGCACAACTAGGAAATGTGTTCCCAAATGGGGACCCAAACTGTGTGAGGAAGAACGACTAATTTAGACCAAAGTTTAACGTAAATTTAAGGCTGAAACTTCGTTAGAACTTCAATTTTCCAATCTTTGGTCAAAATTGACTTCATATTCGGTCCTAAAATCCTCGGCCTAAAAAAAACGTGGAAAACGATAGGTACCTCACAAGCTCACGTTACTAAAACACTAAAAAACCTTATTTTGACGTCGTCAGAAATGACAAAGATACAAATGACTCAGTAACTGATACAAGTAATCGAACTATAATAGTGAGTATACATATTACATTTATTTATGCGTCACTCCAAACGATATCTGACCTTGGGTAGATGAAAAAAAAAACTCAAAATTCCACCAAAATGTTCGTATTGCCAAACAAAAAGATGAGTTCACTGATGAAGATGGGCAATTTTCAAAAATTCCAAGGGAGTCAAAATTCAGTTTTTTAATGTCAAACATCGGTAAAAACGGCTAAAATCGCTAAAAATTGATATAAAATCACTGAAAGTGGTATGGAAGGGTAAAGACAGGAAAAATACCATTTCACTTGTTTTTTATATAGAACAGGGGTCAAATTTGGATTATTGGTATTAAGGGCTAAAATCCATACTAACATCTGATGTTGTGTGGGATGGTGACTCACGACATAAAGAAGGACTATTTCGATGATAAAAAAATTTTGCCTTAAAAGAGTGGGCCATACTTGACTATGGAAGGGTAAAAAATCGGCAAAAATGCTAAAATCACGAACAAATTATATGGTTGTATGAAAAGTGGTATGGTTTTGCTCTTTATAATCTTTTTACACAACAGCACGAACATTTCTTAGAAAATTCGCTCTTACAGCCATGCTGCATGACAGGAAATTTGTTTTATCAGTAACACATTATGCAACTAAATAAGGGGATTTTTTAGACACAGTCAGTCTGTCTTTTTGTATTTATTTAATAAAGCATGAGCAGTTATAGCAGGTATAGGTACGTACTGTATAACTTATTGACGAACGAGTTTTAAATCAATTTCTCAAGTATTTTTTGGTTTTAGGCCTAATATTTTTAAGCGCACTGCAGTATTCAGTATAAACTAACATTTCCGCTTGACTCTGCCCATGACAGCAGGTACTCCGATAACCAATTTTTAATGTTTTTTGCCAAAATCAAAGACAAAGAAGTTAAGTTTGACAACCAAATTCTTTGATTTCCAAAATCAAAGACAAAAGAACTTAAGTAGTATTTAACTTTATTTATTTTAAACATTAAAAACCCCTCTAAAATAAAACAAGTTTTGCCGGTAGCTACAAATCAAAATACAGAACTAATAGATGATATGAAGTATGAAACTACAAAATAAAATAAAAAGTAGGTAGGTTTACAAATTGTTTTTAAAAATATGCAGAGAAAAAAGCTCAAGAAAAACAGGAAGTAACATAGGAATGCTGATTTGAATCAAACTTGGAACGAAATTTTTGACTAGTTCATTGCCTAAAACGGAATTTAGAAATCTCTACATGTAGCAGCAATCCTTTAGCTTTACATTACAACGACAAAATTTCCTTGATTTAAAAAAAAATTAATTTGTCCTATTTTTTCGCACCTCAAATGCCCGTTGGTAAATCGGGGCCTGCGTAACATAATAATCCCACTAACCACAAAGGAAATATATAATAATCCTACACTTCAAACAACAGCGAGCCAAGTAAGGGGTCCAGTTTCAGCGAACCAACCATTCAGCCGTCTCGGTGATCGAAATGCAATGGACATGAATCAAACTCCGGCCGTGTTAGAGTGGCCACTTAGTTCTGCCCTTTAAGAAACACACGGGCCCCCACCAACCTATAAAAAGCTGAATAGGAAAATGAGGTACGTCCAAGCCTTGGAAACCGGACGATGAATAATTCAACTGTTCCCGAAGAACCTCGGACGCAAGGACCGGGCGTAGAAAATGATCTCATTTGAATATGATGATGCCGAGGAAATGACGGGGTTGGGCCAGCGTTCAAGTCTCCTAGCTTTTCTATAGACTCCTTCTGGGTTTCCATGTTAAACTTGTGGAAGGAATAGGCCAGCAGTGTACCATTACTGTCTAACGATGTCATTGAGAAAAGTAGGTGTAAGGCAGAACTACTTACCAAGTGAAGTAGTAAAAATATTGAGTTGAAGCGAAGGCAACTCCACCCTCGTTTCCTTCACTTTCCTCGTAATAAACGCGGAATAAACAATCGGTCTGTACCTACATTACACATTAGGGAAGGATGTAACCAAGACAATGAACAGGACAGGATTGACGATCGTGTTTCTAATACAACGGGAAATATTCGTCAAAAATGTTTTTTGGAATAAAATCTTGGAAAAAATGGTTGTCTGAAGCCCGTTTTAAAAAAAATGAGCGGTAGTTTTTAAATGAGGGTGATTTATCGGGTCTACTGACATCTGATAGGCTGCTGGCCCAAATAGTCCAGTCACGAGAGGTTCAGAAAGGGTCACCACCCACCACGACCCTCTCACGAGAGGTTCAAAAAGGGTCACCAGCCACCACGGCCCTGTCACAAGAGGTTCAAAAAGGGTCACCAGCCACCACGGCCCTGTCACGAGAGATTCAAAAAGGGTCACCAGCCACCACGGCCCTGTCACGAGAGGTTCAAAAAGGGTCACCAGCCACCACAGCCCCGTCACGAGACGTTCAAAAAGGGTCACCAGCCACCACGGCCCCGTCACGAGACGTTCAAAAAGGGTCACCAGCCACCACGGCCCCGTCACGAGAGGTTATGCAGGAAACTATTTTATTCTTTTGTGTCCTCAGACACGTTTAGAAGATGTCAAATCCAAGTTTGCGACCTCTAAAACAGGGCGGGGAAGTTTTGGTGGGCTAAAAACCACGATTTTTTGGGCAACACGGTTTTTCGCTAATAACCTGAAAACGGCAGCTCCTATCGAAAAAATGGTCCCATTCAAAATTAAAGAGCACAAAATTTCCTTCAAAGTGCACTAATCAGAAGTGTTTCTACTCCCATTTTTACCGGTTCTTTATTTACCAAAATGGAAAACACCGTCTTTAAAACTAGTAATATTGAAATCGTTTGTTATGCCGATCCAAGACTTTCGGAATTTCATTCAAGACTTCTAATAATGTGAAGTATGCCTTACCTTTGTGAATACGGAGAGGTACAGATATGTTTTGAGTTTTTCAATTAACCACTAGCAAGTTTGCTTGTTTTGCACGAATCCACATTGCTTCCAAACACACAAAAGCGTCAACTAACAGAAGCCTTGTTATTAATTTTAGAAGGAAGGACCCCCTCCAAAATCGAAATTTCCAATCGGTTTCGCGTTTCGAACCGAAACGCCTTTCTGAACAAATTTGATTTTGTAACTGTTTGTCAACAAATCCTTGCCAGCTAGGTGGGTAAGTACCTACGAAAAAATGATTGTAATGAGCTGAAAGGACCCCGCACTTTTTCAATGTAGAAGTGGTTTCACTAGATCGAGCCAGAATTTGGCACGGGGCTTCCTTTTTAGTCTCCTGAACAAAATTCTCAATGGGTACAAAAAAATCTACCGTCAGGATTTTGAGCTATGGCCAGATTAAGCGCTTCAAGTTCGACTTTTTAAACACCTTCAATTGCTTATATCTCTCTAGGGATGCATTTTAGAGAAAAAAGTGCACGAGTAAAATCGTCCAAACAACTCGATGCCATACTTGTTTTAAGTCAAAAAAATGTTTCTTCATTTTTGGCCAATAAGTCCCCGTGTGCTCATGTATAAGAACATAATATAAGAAACGTTAAGAAACATTTTTTTGACTTAAAACAAGTATGGCATCGAGTTGTTTGGACGATTTTAAGACGATTTTACTCGTGCACTTTTTTCTCTAAAATGCATCCCTAGAGAGATATAAGCAATTGAAGGTGTTTAAAAAGTCGAACTTGAAGCGCTTAATCTGGCCATAGCTCAAAATCCTGACGGTAGATTTTTTTGTGCCCATTGAGACTTTTGTTCAGGAGACTGAAAGGAAGCCCCGTGCCAAATTCTGGCTCGATCTAGTGAAACCACTTCTACATTGAAAAACGCTGCAAAGTCCTTGTCACATGGGTTTATTATTCTATTATTTTATTGGTCTACAGAAATGCTGGCTGTTTATTTATTGTTTCTTTCATGTAAAATAATTGAAATAGCTATTTCTGGTGGTTTCCACAAATTTTGGCCCCCAAAACTTGAATTAGGTACTACGCTCCTTTTTTTATTTTTTTTTCTTCAAATTACCTTTGATAATTTTATTGTACCATTTCATCGTCTTGATCCACGTGTTGACACTTTTTCTAGGGTTATTATACAAATTGATGGTGATTTCAGACGATTTCCCAGGTTTTTTATTCATAAAAAATCAATTTTGGGAGCTGAACATCTGGTACAACCTCAATTTTCCACTCGTTGGTCAAAATCGACTTCATATTCGGTCTTCTCGTCCCCAAAAACATGGAAAACGATACCTCAAAAGCTCATTATTTACTACCATGTTACTAAAACACAAAAAGTACCTATTTTTATACACATTTTCACTCATAACTCCCCTGGGTATATTCCGATCGGGATGAAAAGTTTCGGGACACAACTAGGGCCCAAATGGAGCATGTGTGCGAAAGAACGATTTTTTTAGACCGAAAATGAAGCCTGTACACGTGATACGGCGTACGGCGGACGGACATTGCATTTTTGGAATCTGCGCAACTTGAAACGGAAAAGAAAAAATTTTGAGGGGGTGTTATAAAAATTGTTTGCTGAGCGAATACATAGGTGTATTATTCACAGAATAATAAACCAAAAGTGCGGGGTCCTTTGGAGGGTAGGTGCTACAAGGTCTCATGTCAACTTCTTAGATCAAATTATAGATAATATAGTTGCAGCAAGTCCTAAAATAATGCCAGTTATGCGGTAATGTATTATAAAGCAGCTCAGAGCGACACCTTGTCAGACTTTTTTTTTCTCCTGTTATTTGTCACTATAACTTGTAATAGGTAGGTACTACCCAAAATCCCACAAGTTAGGTGAATAATCCATGAAAATAAGCCAAAAACAGATGTATACAGGAACCTTTCAACAAGTTGTATCAACAGATACCCAAGCGTTGTTTACTTCCCCGTACCACCTCCTGTAGAAAATGACCCAGGCGCGTTGCCCAATTGGCGGTCAGGAAGAATGTGTTCAACAATCAGACCACAGATTTCGAACCACTTTACTCGTCACTTGTTACATGGAGGAGAAGGAAGGGGATGCGAAGGCTTCCGAAGAGGAGCGGTTATGAATGTTGGGTCAACAAAGGGAAGGGTCAGACGGAGCCAACAGGATTTTCGAGCCGGCCGCCTTCCCCGAGCTCGGACGACTTGAAGTCGCTCCTCATAATTTCCACGCAGATTCACTCGCCCGTAAAAGCAAATGGACTGTATAAAACCAAGTATCGGATGGCGAGCCTGTCCGTCGGCCTTCTCATCTTCCAGTCGGACAAAAAACAAAAACAAAAAAAAAATCCGAGGAGCCAGAAGCTACAGGGGGTGGTAAAATGAGGTCGAGACCCTGAACCAAATTCACCAAAATTTCTTTCCGGATTAAAGGAAATATATGTACGCTAATACTGGTAAAACTGATACAAGGGAGGTGCTGCAAATGGTAAAAGCGGATGCTGAATGTGCCTACCGGGTAGAAGAAAACAGACCGCAATTTTGGTTTATTATTCTGTGAATAATACACCTATGTATTCGCTCAGCCAAAAATTGTTATAACACCCCCTCAAAATTTTTTTCTTTTCCGTTTCAAGATGCGTAGATTCCAAAAATGCAATGTCCGTCCGCCGTATCACGCGTACCGGCTTCATTTTCGGTCTAAAAAACTCGTTCTTTGGCACACACGCTCCATTTGGGCCTTAGTTGTGTCCCGAAACTTTGCAGCCCGATCGGAATATACTCAGGGGTGTTATGAGTGAAAATGTGTATAAAAATAGGTACTTTTTGTGCTTTAGTAACGTATTTTGAGGTATCGTTTTCCATGTTTTTGGGGACGAGAAGACCGAATATGAAGTCGATTTTGACCAAAGAGTGGAAAATTGAAGTTCTACCCAATGTTCAGCTCCCAAAATTGATTTTTTATGAGTCAAAAACCTGGGAAATCGTCTGAAATCACCATCAGTTTGTATAATAATACTAGAAAAAGAGTCAGCACGTGGATCAAGACGATTAAATGGCACAACCAATAATCAAAGATAATTTGAAAAAAAAAAAGAGCGTAGTTACCTAATTCGTGTTTCAGGGGCCAAAATTGGTGGAAATATCTATTTCAATTATTTCACATGAAAGAAACAATAAATGAACAGCCAACATTTCTGTAGGTACGTCCTAATAATAAACCCAAGTGACAAGGACTTTGCAGCGTTTTTAAACCGTTCCTCTACCTCAACGGCGAGATCCGTCGATTTTCTGCGCTTCTGAAAAATAAACTTCAAAAGTTGGGCAGTTCTGTGAAACTTCACATTTTTTGTGGTATCACGTTGAGTTTATTCAAATATCCAGCCACTATCTAATCTACTATCTAACCTACAAAGTCCCGAGCTATTTTTAGACACAGAGTCCACAACACCATAGAAATTTCGTGCGGCCTATTATGGTGCTTTCTAGTTTCAAATCACACCAGTGGTGTTTGTTTTTTTCACATTAAATCCGTTTCCAACGTTTCACGCGTTTTCCAGGAAGAAGCGGCAAAATCCTTGATTTTATTACCTATTCTATTATTTTATTATTATATATTACACGTGGGTTTATTATTCTATTATTTTATTATTATATATTACACGTGGGTTTATTATTCTATTATTTTATTATTATATATTACACGTGGGTTTATTATTCTATTATTTTATTATTATATATTACACGTGGGTTTATTATTCTATTATTTTATTATTATATATTACATGTGGGTTTATTATTTTATTGGATATACAAAAATGCTGGCTATTCATTTATTATTTCTTTCATCTGTCACAATATTGAAATAGCTATTTCTGACGGTTTTCATCAACTTTGGTCCCAAAAACTCGAATTAGGCTCCTATTTTTGACAAATTATATTGTACCATTGAACTGTCAAGACCTGTTTATACTAACTACACAGGATAAATAATATTTATCCTGTGTATCATACACATTTCTGGTGGTTGCAGCGACTTTCACAGGTTTTTGACCCATAAATATTGAATTTTAAGAGTTAAAACTTCGTTAGAACCTCAATCCTTCACTCAGTGGTCAAAATCAACTTCATGTTCGGTCTCCTCACCCTAAAAAACATGGAAAACGATACTTCACAAGCCCCAGTTCACTAAAACCATAAAAATACCTAATTTTGCACTCATTTTTCATCCATAACATCCCTGGGTGTTTCCTGACGGGCTGCCGAGGTGGACACAACGAAGGTCCAAATGGAGCACGTTTGCGAAAGAATGAATTTTTTAGACCACAAATTAAGGTGGATATCGACGAAATGGCGGACGGACATTACATTTTTGGAATCTACTCCTTGAAACGTAAAAGAAAACAATTTGAGGGGGTGTTTCAAAAACAATTTTCGAACCGAATACAGAACTAGGTGTATTATTCGGAGAATAATAAACCAAAACACTGCCAAGGTGATGGCACAGGAGCTTCCTCGTCACAATCAGAGTGACCCATTATAAAATAGAACAGTGACCCATTATAAAATAGAGGATTACATAACATTACATAACGTGAAATATACATATTACATAACATTACATTACATAACATAACATTACATAACATTACATGAAATATACATATTAGATAACATTACGTCCATAATACATTACGTCCATTATACATAATTGCGAAAGTTATGCGTGTTTGAAGAATTTCACGTTAGCGCATGCGCAGGGCGAACCGCTGGCTCTATCATGTTGAAATCTATATGGGACCTCAAGGGGCCCTACCCGCTTAATCCCTGAGAATTACATTGAAATTGGGTGAAATCTTTGGTTACTACGGCTGTAACAAGGAAATTGAATCTATTTCACGCCAGCGCATGCGCAGAGCGCACCGAGGGTCCGATCATGCTGAAATTCATACTGGAACTCACTAGGCCTTGTCCAAAACAACCCTTGAAAATTTGAGCGAAATTGAATCAAAATTGTGAGTTATGCGTGTTTGTTGAATTTAACGTTAGCGCATGCGCAGGGCGTACCGCTGGATCAATCATGTTGAAATTTGTATGGGACCTCAAGGGGCCTTATCCGCACCATCCCTCAAAATTTGAGCTGAATCAATTCAAAATCGTGGAAGTTATGGCTGTAACAAGGAAATGCGGACAGACTCACAGACTCACAGACCCACAGACCGACAGACACGGAACCAAATTTGTTCAGTAGGCTTTGAAACGCAAAATGCAAGTGGAAATTTTGATTTCTGAAGACAAAAATTTTTGGCTCACGAAAGTGAACACAAGGCTTCCTCCGCTGCTTCGCAGACTCGGAAGCAAAAAATTGCTATGAGGCACTTTTGGTCGGAAATGAGTTGTAGAACACGTAGGAGTCGGGTCGGGCATAACTCGTGGGACACCCTGTATATTACACGTGGGTTTATTATTCTATTGGATATACAAAAATGTTGGCTATTCATTTATTGTTTCTTTCATGTGTAACAATACTGAAATAGCTATTTCTGACAGTTTCCACCAACTTTGGTCCCAAAAACTCAAATTAGGCTCCTATTTTTGACAAATTATACTCTATCATTGAACTTGTCATGGAACTGTCTTAATTCACCTGTTTATACTACCTCCTGTGTATTATACACATTTCTGGTGAGCGATTTTCACAGGTTTTTGACCCATAAATATTGATTTTTGAGAGTTAACACTTCGTTAGAACCTCAATCCTTCAATCAGTGGTCAAAATCAACTTCATGTTCGGTCTCCGCATGGAAAACGATACTTCACAAGCCCCAGTTCACTAAAACCATAAAAATACCTCTTTTTGCACTCATTTTTCATTTTTAACACCCCTGGGTGTTTCCTGACCGGGCTGCCGAGGTGGACACAACTAAGGTCCAAATGGAGCATGTGTGCGAAAGAATGAATTTTTTAGACCACAAATTAAGGTGGATATCGACATGGCGGACGGACATTACATTTTTGGAATCTACTCCTTGAAACGTAAAAGAAAAACATTTGAGGGGGTGCTCCAAAAACAATTTTCGAACCGAATACAGAACTAGGTGTATTATTCAAATAATAATAAACAAAAAATAAAGGGAATGTCCCAACACGCATCGAATGCACGGTGCTGAGAACCAATTTTTATTTGCGACTGATGCTTATGATCAGCAGTAAACTAAGACATTTTAAACTCCCTTTTGCGGGTTTTCGGGACCCACATTTGCACCGCAATTCTACAGGTGGCATTTTCCCAATTTTTTTGGAAATCCGTAGAATTTGTGGATAGATAATTCATAAAAACAACTTCTGACATCACAGAAGTCCCATATTCGAACTCTCGGATAACAGCTATATTCCCTTCGAAGTATGAATTATTTTGGCAGTCATGACGGTTTGTATCTGAGGAGCTCTGTGCTCTGTAGTATTGAGAGCGAGGTATAATAATTACAACCCTGTAAGAACAAATGCACTCTGCGAAGGGGAGGAAACCCAAGGTGAAAGGGCTTTGTTAGCGAATAAAACACTGATACAGATCGAGGATTGTGGTCCGGTGCATTGGTTAGTTCGCCTGAGGGCAGATCCCTAACCTTCGGCCGTCCCAGTAAATCCTGGAGCCGACTAAAACCGGTACGCCTCGCCCGACGGAGCATATCGTATGCATAACTGATGTTGGACGAGTATTCCACCTCCAGTGCAGGCTTTTAACGTTACTTACTGGTTCCCCCGGTCGCCACTTCGATGCTGGGAATCAAAATGACGGTTTTAGACTGAAGGGACTTCTATTTACTACAAAACACTATCCAATTTTTAAACCCCTATTTTAAGGAGTTATTGTTTTATGGAAATTTAGCCAAACAATAATTAGTTTTGGTTTATTATTCTGTGAATAATACACCTATGTATTCGCTCAGCAAAAAATTTTTATAACACCCCCTCAAACTTTTTTCTTTACCGTTTCAAGGTGCGTAGATTCCAAAAATGCAAGTCCGTCCGCCGTATCACGTGTACCGGCTTCATTTTCGGTCTAAAAAATTCGTTCATTCGCACACATGCTCCATTTGGTACCTAGTTGTGTCCCGGAACTTTTCAGCCCCATCTGAATATATCCAGGGGTGTTGTGAGTGAAAATGTGTATACAAATAGGTACTTTTTGTGTTTTAGTAACATGTTAGTAAAATGAGCTTTCGAGGTATCGTTTTCCATGTTTTTGGGGCGAGAAAACCGAATGTGAAGTCGATTTTGACCAAGGAGTGGAAAATTGAGGTTGTACCAGATGTCTAGCCCCCAAAATTGATTTTTTATGAGTCAAAAACTTGCGAAATCGCCTGAAATCACCATCAATTTGTGGAATAACACTAGAAAAAGTGTTAACACGTAGATCAAGACGATTAAATGGTAATGATCAAAGATAATTTGAAGAAAAAAAAGGAGCGTACCTAATTTGTGTTTTGGGGGCCAAAATTGGTGGAAACCACCAGAAATAGCTATTTCAATTATTACGCATAGAAGAAACAATAAATGAACAGCCAAAATTTCTGTAGGTACGTCCAGTAGAATAATAAACCCACGTGACAAGGACTTTGCAGCGTTTTTTATGGAGTTATTGTTTTATGGAAATTTAGCCAAACAATTCGTTTTTAGATCTTTAGTCTGGCTTTTGATGGAAGGTGTCTGGAGCCATAAAGTGCGCGTGCGCGTGTGCGTGTGTGCGCGTGTATGTGAGTGGGGGGGGGGGGGGGGGAGATTCCACTAATTCTTCTTCAAAATTCGCTAAATGACTATATGAGTACACTGTCTCATGAAAAGTACTTGTCTCCAACACAATTAAAAGCAAAATTCCCAGTAAGTCCCTACAATGGACAGACTGCAGGTGTGCATACATTCACAGGCACAGCATTTCCATAGACGTAATAGGTACGGCCTGTAGGGACCAGTGATCTTACGTAGATAGTTACTCAACGAATGAAGATATCTAGCTCTCTCTCCTTTGAAAAGCTAGAAACAATTTTGGATAAACCCATTTCTTCACTTCCTGAAAACTACAATTTTCGGAATGGAAGTCTTAACCAATAAGCGGGAGTTAAATGTCATTTTGACGAGGTGATCAACCTTCTCGTTGCCCTCAGTCCCCTCGTTCCCAAGAACCTGCAACAACGTCCGTCTGTGGACCAGAAATGCAGCCTAGATGGAAGTCCAGGTTGCCGAATAAGCCGAAATAAGCTATTAGAAGCTGCCTGACGTCTAATGAAAACAATCAGTTCTAGAACCAGCGAGTTATATCTCCTGGGCCAAATGCCACACCTGTGCAATATTCAATTTCAATTTCATTTATTTGTATAAACCATGATGGTATTACAAAGAGGTCAGTTCATTACACGTATAATTCAGGAAATAAACGAGTCTTGATATCTAAATTGTATTCTACATACGTAGTACATATTAATTACATTAAATTTATACTACCTAATGTTTAATGCTTTATACTAATGTTTAATACATAAAAATTACGTACAAATAGGTACATAATTCATATACAAAGTTCCCCAAAAAAAAGAGAAGGAACAGTTCCAAAAGCAGCCAGGGGTAGTTTTTAATTATCAAACTTTTTTCTTCGGTTTGCGGTTAGGCTTTGGTGGGCTAGCCGGTCACACCTGTGCACTAGTTTCAGCAAGAGTTTGATGACTGGCCGATGGACCCAGAGGTTTCGACAAACCCAAATGTGATGCCTAGGCCTAGGCCACGCCTTTGCCTATAACAGATCTTAGACAACTCCTCTCTTCCACCGACCAGGAAAGTTTTTCGCCTCCACAACGACTAATGACGGATAATCAAGAGTCCAAAATTAGCTATGAGGGTTTTCCGAACTCGACACACACCAGTTCTGGAATGCCATTTCTAACACTACACCACGGAAAACATCTCAAATATTTCTATGGATTTGAACGGTGTTACCAACCAACTCAACTGGGGAAATGAAAAAGGAAATTTCTCGATTTAACCCTTTGTTGCATCGTGATGCCTGCAGGCATCATATTATGTTTTACACCCCCAGAACATTCTTCTCTTGAGAGTATTTTGAGTTATTTCTTGTTTCCTCCAAGCATCAACATGTCCTTGAACTCAAGAAGAGATTTGGTCGCTGGACTTTGAACCCAAGAAGAGATAATCAAGTCAATGTTGACAAAACCAGCAGTCTCGTTTTTGACCCCGAGGGGGGCTCCGTTTGTGTGTTCTCTGAATTATAAAAGTGTTCATTTTCTCTATTAAAAAAAAATATTTTTTCATTAGTTTATATTGTCCAGTTTGTGGAGGAATAGTTGTTTTAGTTGAAGTTTCATTTCTAGTGCCGATTTTTGTGGTTCAAACCTTTGTTTCCTGTAGGCACCATTGTGCATTTGTGTACACAGTTGAGAGCAATGGATGAGGACGACGATGTATATTTCATCAAGGATGGTGAAAACATCTACCAATAATTTTTTAAAGATTCTTACATGTTTCAATAAATTTTAATGCTCCTTAGTACTGGTTTCATTAATGAAAACACCCTTCCAATGCCCAGGGCCAGGATGATGCCTAGAGGCATCTTTCAGTTATTCGTATATTTCCAGGAAAAAACAGTGATTACATTTTTTCCTTATTTTTCCTGATGTCCTGAGATCTATTCCTACCACTCAGATTTTTTTCACATCCAAAGAAAAAATCATGCATCAAAGGGAAGAAATAGTTTTCCCACACCAATGGGTGCTTCAAATCATCCGACTGTTCTTGAAAATATAGTTAGTTTATATCTCCGATAACCACGAATTCTAACAGAGAGATAATTTCCTACGACGCAGCGGCTCCCGCTCGTTATCTTTCAACCTGTTTTTCTCGTGGGACAAACCTCATGTTTTATCTTTCTCTTCCCGTTGCCTTCCAGTTTGACTTTGAACACGAAAGATAAATAATTCAAGTCATGAACAGAACTTGTATCAATACAAAGATCTGTGAACATAGAAATTTAATGAGGACTCTCAAGTATACCTTGAAAAATCCTTGAAGTAGGATACGTACTAAAAAGTTCGACTCATGGCAATATGTAGATTATTTTCTTCTGATCAAGGGGTATGGTTCTCCTGAAATTCGCTCAGAAACGACTGCAAGACTGGAATTTTAGATCAGGGTTTAAAAACATTTCTCACCGAAAAAACGCTGCAAAGTCCTTGTCACATGGGTTTATTATTCTATTGGACATACCTACAGAGATGTTGGCTGTTTATTTATTGTTTCTTTCATATAAAATAATTGAAATAGCTATCGCTGGTGGTTTCCACCAATTTTGGCCCCCAAAACACGAATAAAGTACGCTCCTTTTTTGGTTTATTATTTTCAATAATGAACCATTGGAATCGAGCATGAAAAAAAAAATTCTTACCCCCCCTCAAAATTTGATGGTTTACGTTTCAAGGTATGTAGAATCCAAAACTGCAATAAAAATATTTCTGTCTGTCCGCCGTACGCCGTACGCCGTACGGGCCACTTTTCTTAGTTACCATGAAAAAAAATTGATGAAATTCGGGTTATAGGTTCCGTTCGGGGTCTAGTTGGTCCTCGAAGCTCGACGTTACTGTGAGTCATCTCTAAGGGGTTCAAAATAGGGGTTGAAATTTTCAAAACGCCTATACTATTTTTTTACGTAAATATTTTTACGGTTTTAAATAGTTCTTGAACTTGCGAGTTTTTTAAGACCATCCGGAGCATCGTACGTCCAGCCGTTCGTTCACAGTAAGGCCCCGAAGTTTGCACCGACAGGCATTTTCGACTCCAGTGTGAATGAAATTGTATACAATCCAAACCAAATCTCGTAACCAGAGACGCGCCCACAATAGGAATTTGTGAATACGGCCAATCATTGGTAGGGATCACCTGATTATATTGGCGGAGTATGAAGTCGAGTTGGTTGTTCTGTGATATTATTTAATTTGAAAAATGATGGCTCTATTGGAGTTTGTTGGTAGGTAGTGAAACTTGAACAAACGTTGAAGTATTATTGATGGGTAAATTATTACTACGGTAAATCATTACTCAACGGTAAATGATTACACAACGGTTCATTATACCATCTACGTAGAAGGGGCTGGAGTTTGTTGGTAGGTACTTTTGCAACTTTTTTCACTCCTCATCAACAATTTCTTTTCAGAACTTCATTATGTGTGTTTCTTTTTGTTAGGTACTGTTTGTCATCGGCAGAATTATTTTAGCAACATTTAACTCGTGATTTAGGTAGGTACCTAGTAACGAGTACGGGGTTAGGTACTAACCTACGGAGGGTCTGCGATCTACATAATATGTGTAGAATAGTACATATCATATTATATAGACGGGTTATCTATACATAGAGCTGTGATCTGTAACAGGAGGGTATTCTATACAAAATAATAAACCGTTGTTTTTTCTTTTTTTTAAATAAATTATCTCTGATCATCGATAGTACCGTTTAATCGTCTTGATCCGCCTGTTGACACTTTTTCCAGTGTTATTCAACAAATTGATGGTGATTTCACACGATTTCCCAGGTTTTTTACTCATAAAAAATCAATTTCGGGACCTGAACATCTGGTAGAACCTCAATTTTCTATTCTTTGGTCAAAATCGACTTCATATTCGGTCTTCTCGTCCCGAAAAACATGAAAAACGATACCTTAAAAGCTCATGTTACTAAAACACAAAAAGTACCTATTTTTAAACACATTTTCACTCATAACACCCCTGGGTATAATCCGATCGGGCTGAAAATTTTCGGGACACAACTAGGGCCCAAATGGAGCATGTGTGCGAAAGAACGACTTTTTTAGACCGATTATTCTGTGAATAATACACCTATGTATTCGCTCAGCAAAAAATTTTTATAACACCCCCTCAAACTTTTTTCTTTTCCGTTTCAAGGTGCGTAGATTCCAAAAATGCAATGTCCGTCCGCCGTATCACGTGTACAGGCTTCATTTTCGGTCTAAAATAGTCGCTCTTTGGCACACATGCTCCATTTGGGCCCTAGTTGTGTCCCGAAACTTTTCAGCCCCATCTGAATATATCCAGGGGTGTTGTGAGTGAAAATGTGTGTAAAAATAGGTACTTTTTGCGTTTTAGCAACATGTTGGTAACATGAGCTTCTGAGATATCGTTTTCCATGTTTTTTGGGGACGAGAAGACCGAATATGAAGTCGATTTTGACCAAAGAGTGGAAAATTGAGTTCTACCAAATGTTCAGCTCCCAAAATTGATTTTTTATGAGTGAAAAACCTGGGAAATCGTCTGAAATCACCATCAGTTTGTAGAATAACACTGGAAAAAGTGTCAACACGTGGGTCAAGACGATTAAATGGCACTACCAATGATCAAAGATAGTCAAAAAAAAATGAGCGTACCTAATTTGTGTTTTGGGGGCCAAAATTAATGGAAACCATCAGAAATAGCTATTTCGATTATTACGCATGAAAGAAACAATAAATGAACAGCCAGCATTTCTGTAGGTATGTCCAGGAGAATAATCAACCCATGTGACAAGGACTTTGCAGCGTTTTTGGAATCTACGAACCTTGAAACGGAAAAGAAAAAATTTTGAGGTGTTATAAAAATTTTTTGCTGAGCGAATACATAGGTGTATTATTCACAGAATAATAAACCAAAACCACTATAAAGCCAATTTTTAAACAATTAGCATCACTGTCATTTTTTATCATCTTTAATGTACTTACCAAAAGGAGCAATCTAAATTTATGTTTAAATGATTTAAGTGAGGGTATCTCCGTGGAAGTGGTCTGCAGCAGCATATCCATCACGGGACCTACCTAGCCAGTCACTATTCGGCTCTCCAATTCAATAAACTGTTCAGATTTTTAGTAATAGCGATGCCAAGATTGCCGAGGGTTAATTCCATAGTCTAGACGGTTCATTGCTTGCTGAGCGTCGTCCTTGGGAGGCGCCCACCCGTGAATAGCGATCATCAGCTCTAAAGATATTTGACCGCGCGGTGTCAATGATACGTGATGACGGAGTATCAGTTCGGTACTCCAAAAGTACGGTGATTTTGAAGACACAGAAACGCAGTGATAACTCGGTTTCGGTATAACAGCGAATTTGGAATTTGATTTGAAATGGATTTTCAAGTCAGAGCGCGCTAGGCGAAGAGGTCGTCAACAGTCGTGTGTCAATGAAAAACGCTGCAAAAAGTCCTTGTCACATGGGTTTATTATTCTACTGGACATACCTACAGAAATTTTGGCTGTTCAATTATTGTTTCTTTCATGTGAAATAATTGAAGTAGCTATTTTTGATGGTTTCCACCAAATTTTGGGCCCCAAGAACTCGAATTAGGCTCCTATTTTTTACAAATTGTCTTTGATCATTGATTGTACCACTTGATTCACCTGTCAATACTACTTCTAACGTTATTATACTAACTTATGGTGATTTCAAAGGTTTTAGACACCTCACACAATTTCACTGGATTTACTCATAAAAAAATTAATCCTGGGAGCTGAAACTTCGTTAGAACCTCAATTTTCCACTCTCTGGATAAAATCGACTTCATATTCGGTCTCCTCGCCCTAAAAAAAAAACATGGAAAACGATACCTCACAAGATCATGTTACTAGAACACCAACAAAAAACTTTTTACGACCATTTTTCACCCATAACACCCTTGGGCTTATATTACGATCAGGCAGCAAAGATTTGGGAAACAGCTAGGGCCCAAATGGAGCCTGTGTGCGAAAGAACGGATTTTTTGGACCGAAAATTAAGATGGACGATCGGGCAGACGGCGGACGCATTTTTGGAATCTACGCACCTTGAAACGTTAAACATTTTGGGGTATGTTCGAAAATGTTTTGCTGAGCGAATACACAGGTGTAGTATTCACCGAATAATAAACAAAAATCAGTGTCAACGGAGGGAGAACACTTGCCATAACGCCCTGTTGAAACAATTCTGAACATATGACGTAGATAACACGTAAAACATTAATGTGCATAATCGCCACTTCTGAGAAGAGCAAAAATAAATCCCATTATCATAGCCAGAAAAATCCTTATTTAGTTCTGCACGGAACAACATTTCAGGTACCTATAAAACATCATCATTACGTTTTAATTCGAAATATTTTAATGTCTAGCTATGTAAATGCGAATTCCAAATATTATTATAGCATTTCCGAGTCGAATTAACATTTTCCATTCCATTTCCATGCCATTTGCCATTTGCAAAAGGCTACCATATTTTGAAAAATGTGCACATTGGTTTGGAAAATGTTCAATTTGTCTTGGAAATAACGCTATCAATTTAGCTTGAAATGTGGAGGGCCAAAGGAAGGCAATCAAAATCATAGTGCAGGGTCAAACATGCACACGCGCCCTTCATTTCGATACCATCAATCACTCAGTTCAGTTAAAATGTTTAACGCTTGGGACTGAAGGGGAACCCGATATCAACGTTTCCTCCACCTCTCTCCACTTCCAGCCAGAGAGGTGACTAGGCTCGTTCCAATCAAATCTGAACATGATGAAATGAATTATGAAGACCAGACAATGGAACGTCATTGGGGCGTTGTTTTTAGAAGCCCGAACAAAAAGGCCTTTCGAAAGAAGAATTTATTATGAGGAAGGCAACGAACCCTCGGATGATCCTCTTTCAGAAGGTCGCGTCAGGCCGAAGAACGGGCACCTCGAGTGTGAACGGCCCACTTGAGTAGGTAGATGAATTGTGTCGAGTACTTGAGAAGTTCGAGCCAAGGCGAAGTGTTACAAGGGTGTAACCAACATGTACATCAGTGGGATCACGGTTTTGTTACATCTCTACAACGCAGAAGTTTTTCAAGTAATCCAAAGAAAAGAACGGAAAGTAAAGCCTCCTGAAACCCTCCTGTATATAACTTGCTGATGTAGGTAATCGTGCCTATATTCAACTCATAGACGTATTAGATGTACTTTAAGGAGGAGATCCTCATTTAAAGAAATTATAGTACGTAGCTTGAGAGATGTAGGAGGGTTACTAACCAGTAGCGGTGCGTGGGCTCTGAAAACCGTGGGGCACCAAACCAGAACACAAAACCAAGAGATTTGTCTACAAATACCTCGAGGCAACAATAAACACCCTTCCCTTATTTACTGATTGATATTCAGCAAACTCCCTTTCAATCAACACTCTATCGTCGTACGAAAACGTCCACAATTTCTACTGCAAATTAGCCACCGAATTCATGTGTTACAAAAACATAGTAAACTAAAATATACAAAACAATGACCCGTCGGCCGGTAGCTACTTGAATGGAGAAGCTATTGACCTGAAGATAGGTAGTTATCAGTGTGTTGGGACGCCGATCAATCCACAAGACCACAAACAGCAAACAGGACAAAATGCACGTAGGCACCACGAATATAAATCTCTCATCACAACCGGACCGAACGCAAAACGCGCTCAATTTGACGCAAAAAATTAAAAACCGACAACTGACTCAACAGAGAAAGCGAATATAATTCACAACAAAAACAAATCAGAAGACGAAGAAGCATGTCATACCGAGATGACGAATCGAATGCACAAGAAGAAGAAACGCAACCTCTAACCACCACTGTCTGCATGAAGAGTGTTTCTTGGCGGCTCCCTCAAGAAAAACAACAAATTGAATCGAAGGGATCGAATCGATTGTGAAAACGAACGATTTTGGAGTAGAAATCAGATTTTGGGGACTGGGCCCAATGTGGGCGTGGCAAACAACATTTTTACTCTGAGCATGCGCGGATGGGCCACTTTTCTCAGTTGCCATGGCGACACCAGGTCCCAGGACCTGCCAGTTTGAAGAGCCTAGGCTTCGATTTCGATTGCAGGACATCGATTACTGTCGCTTTATTCCGATATCACGCTTGGTCTATGGAGCATTGAACATCCATAGAATTTCCATTCCATGGCCAGAGAAACCTGGCGAGTCGCTGTTGAACTTTGTGGAAAATTCCAGGCACAGCGTAGGGAGGGAAATTCAAATGCCAACTGAACAATGGAGTTTTTTCTAAACTTACCCATTAGATATACAGTGTTTTTGGGTGCCGGGGCAGTGGCCCAAGTGGCCTTATGGACGCAACGCCCCTGTTACTAACTTATCATTTGAATATCTTTTTGAACCCCGTCCCAAAGGGAGGTACACAGTTTCCTTACCACTCTATACAGAGGTACTACAGTAGATCCCTCACTCGAAGGCTGATATTATAGTCATGCGAAATTCAGGATTTGATGAAAAATATGTAAATCTTGGCGCGACAGATTGGAGACTGTATCAATTTGCATATTATTATATCTAGAGGCATTATTAAATCGTATAAATTGAAAATAATGCCCACCCAAACAGGTAGTTTTGAAGTTGTTGATGGGGTTAGTTTTTTTCCCCCCAAGTCGAACGTCAGTTGATGCAGGGAGAAGGAGTAGAATGTTGTAAATGCAATGCAGATCTACAAGCGACCATATTCCTCATCTAGCCTTGCAGCTTGGGCCCAAGCTCCGGGTTCGTGACGTCAACAAACCGGTTCGATTCCTATGATCCAGTTCTGGTTGAGCACGTGCCCCTCTCCTCCTGGAACAGGCCCAGGCTGTCTTTTATTTCCCACCCCGCCCACCGTCTTCTGATTGGAGATCAACCTCCAAGTTCACTGCCTTCTGCACATGCTCGCCATAGGGAAATGTTTGCGTTGATCTTCAAATGGACGGGGGTTGAAAAATAAGCGTCGTCACGTCAAGTGAAAGAAATTCGACTTCGTCATGACCTGCTGGAAGGTTCTTTTGAAACAAGGCTTATATTATGTCTTCTCTACTGTGAAAAAAAGTACTCCCCTTCGGTATCCGGGTGAGTTTTGTGACCTCACGGATCAAAGAAAGGATATAATACAAGCTTGCAGCATGCACCAGATGCGACAAATACATTCTAGGGCCCCCATTTCCCAATATTGTACGCAGCATGTTTCACAAGCTTGGTGAATCTGCAAATACTGGAAGGGGAACTACAAGGGAGTAAGGTGTGTTATGAGTGAAAATGGTTATAAAAATAGAGGTTTTCGAGGGATTTTTGAAGTTTTATTGAACCTCAGCTTGTGAGGTATCGTTTTCCATGTTTTTTAGGGCGAGAAGACCGAATGTGAAGTTGATTTTGACCGAAGAGTGAATATATTGAGGTTGTAACGAAGGTTAAGCTTCCGAAATTCATTTTTTACGAGTCAAAAACATGGGAAATTGTCTGAAATCACCATACATTTGTGTAGTAACACTAGAAGTAGTACCAACAGGTGAATCAAGACAACTAAATGGTACTATCAATGATCAAAGATAATCTGTAAAAAAAAAAAAAAAAAAAAAAAAAAAAAAACCAGCCTAATTCGTGTTTTTGGGGGCCAAAACTGGTGGAAACCATCAAAAATAGCCACTTCAATTATTTCGCATGAAAGAAACAATAAATGAACAGCCAAAATTTCTGTAGGTATGTAAAGTAGAATACTAAACCCATGTGACAAGGATATTGCAGCGGTTTTATTTTGGTTTATTATTCTGTGAATTCCCCTCAAAATTTTTTCTTTTCCGTTTCAAGGTGCGTAGATCCCAAAAATGCAATGTCCGTCCGCCGTATCACGTGTACCGGCTTCATTTTCGGCCTAAAAAATTCGTTCTTTCGCACACATGCTCCATTTGGGCCCTAGTTGTGTCCCGAAACTTTTCAGCCTGATCGGAATATACCCAGGGGAGTTATGAGTGAAAATGTGTGTAAAAATAGGTACTTTATGTGTTTTAGTAACATAGTAGTAAAATGGGCTTTTGAGGTATCGTTTTCCATGTTTTTCATGTGATTGACCAAGGAGTGGAAAATTGAGGTTGTACCAGATGTTCAGCTCCCAAAATTGATTTTTTATGAGTGAAAAACCTGCGAAATCGTCTGAAATCACCATCAGTTTGTATAATAACACTGGAAAAAGTGTCAACAGGTGGATCAAGACGATTAAATGGTACAATCAATGATCGAAGGTAATTTGAAAAAAAAGAGAAAAAAAAGAGCGTACCTAATTCAAGTTTTGGGGGCCAAAATTTGTGGAAACCACCAGAAATAGCTATTCCAATTATTTCATATGAAAGAAAAAATAAATAAACAGCCAACATCTCTGTCCAATAGAATAATAAACCCATGTGACAAGGAGTTTGCAGCGTTTTATTTTTATGACACGATACCATTTTGAGAAGTTCGACACCAACCTCACTGCTTTTTTGCCGCAGCCCTTCACTTGCTTATGGAAAAACTGTTTCACAAAAGCAAAATAGTCGGAAACGCTGCTCGAAGTGGCGGTCGCAGGAGGAAACGGGCGATTGCGCAGACGAATTAGAGTGAGAGGACGAGCTCCATCATCAGACTCGCTTGATGGTTGAGGGGAAAGTGGAGGGGGGAGGTCAATAAAAACATCCTTTCCACTCAGGTTGTACAATTAGGACTAATCTCGGACACCACGCGCGCCCCGAACAAATTGGCCACGACGGCTCCGGCGTCCCTTTATCGCTGATGCGGTAAGCTTCGCTATCATCAAGCGTTTCTGATGTAAAACGCTGAGATCACTTCCTTTCACTTGCGATTCGGGAGCCAACCAACTCCCATCCTTCTGGACTGCAACAGCAGTCCAGAACTCCTTTCCGTGCGACTTCCACAGGTTTCCAGGAGTCTGTTATACACAGGATGTCTCGGAAACAGGTCTGCAAGACGCGAGAAATCGATTTTTCTGGTCATTTCTCATCGAAAATGTCTCCTAGCATTTTTATCTTAAACCCTTTTAAACTTTTTAAATCGCAAATCACGTTTTTCCACACACCTTCCCTATAACACCCATTTGTAAAATTACAAAAACCAACTGGTGACTACCGTTGAAAAGCTCGCTAAATTTCCTTTTAAAAATATGCTAATTTGAATAATTTTTTAGTGGTGTGAACCCTGAAATTCTCGCTTGAAAATCGGAACGAAGCGAATCTCAGAAAATAAGAAAAACTTCAAAGCGCTCCCAAATTCCGCTAGCGCTCGACTGGAAAAACTTCCTCAGGAACTCAGCTTTCCAACGGTATGGCCATTTTGGTTCATTATTCTGTGAATAATACACCTATGTATTCGCTCAGCAAAATATTTTTATAACACCCCCTCAAATTTTTTTCTTTTCCGTTTCAAGGTGCGTAAGATTCCAAAAATGCAATGTCCGTCCGCCGTACGCCGTATCACGTGTACCGGCTTCATTTTCAGTCTAAAAAATTCGTTCTTTCGCACACATGCTCCATTTGGGCCCTAGTTGTGCCCAGAAACTTTTCAGCCCGATCGGAATAAACCCAGGGGTGTTATGAGTGAAAATGTGTATAAAAATAGGTACTTTTTGTGTTTTAGTAACACGAGCTTTTCAGGTATCGTTTTCCATGTTTTCTAGGACAAGAAGACCGAATATGAAGTCAATTTTGACCAGAGTGGAAAATTGATGTTCTACCAATGGTTCTGCCCCCAAAATCGATTTTTTATGAGTCAAAAACCTGGGAAATTGTCTGAGATCACCATCAATTTGTATAATAACACTAGAAGCCGTTCAACAGGTGAATCAAGGTAATTAAATGGCACAATCAATGATTAAAGATAATTTATTTATATTATGTTTAAAAAAAATAGGACCACAATTCGTGTTTTTGGGGGCCAAAATTAGTGGAAAAAACAATCAGAAATACTATTTAAATTATTTCACATGAAATGAGCAATAAATGAACAGCAACATTTCTTTAGGTGTGTCCAATAGAATAATAAACCCATGTGACAAGGACTTTGCAGCGTTTTTAGTTTTACTGCAGGTAAGTACTAACTGAGAATCCAAAAAGGAGGGGTTTTCTAAAGGAAGTCAATTTGTTTTAGCGTCCTAAGCGACTCAACTCGACCAAACCATGAAGAGAGAAATTAGACTGATCGGAGATGTTGTATTTCCAAAATACATAATTTTTCTCGGAAAATCAATGTTTCATCAGTCAGAATGAATCAGGAGTGCACTATTTGACTCAGTGCCTAAAATTACGTGAAACATCGACACCTAATTTTCTCTATTCATAGTTTGGTCGAGTATAGTAATAGTAATAGTCGTACAGCATGCTGAAACACTCAATTTCCTTTAACATAAAAAACCCCATGTTTATTGGATTCAAACGCAATTTCCTCTCTCAGTACGAGTAAAATTTAAAATGACCACACAGTTCGATAGCTGAGATACTGAGGAGTTTCCCGTCCAGCACAAGTCTCCCTGACCTCGAGCGCTTTGAAGTATTTCATATTTTCTTATATTCGCCAAATTCCGATTTTCATGCAAGAATTTCAGGGGTTCATACCACTAATTATTCAAATTAGCATATTCTGAAAGGAAATTTAACGAGATTTTCAACGACAACCAATTGATTTTAGTAATTTTACAAACGGACGTTATGGCGATTTTCATGTGGAAAAACGTGATTACGAGGGGGAAAAACTTGAAGTTCCGAAAAACACGAAAACTCAAGGTTTAAAAGAAAATCGCTACGAGATATTCCAATGGAAAATGAGCCGAAAAATCGATTCCTCGCTTCTTGCATGCTTGTTTCCGAGACACCCTGAACAACACTCGCCATTGCTCTCCTAGTGACGGCACCAGAGACTTTATCCAGATCGAAAATGTGCAAGCGTTTTTGGGTCTATAATAGAAATTAGGTACTTTCCGAACACCTACGTGCACCTATTTTCACGCAATCACTAATTAATTACGTACTATGCTGCCGTCCTTAGTAAGAACGTCCCAAGTCCATTTTACTCATTTTGAGAAAAACGAGTTCTAGTGAAATCATCTGTGCCGTCCGTATAGTTCAAGCTAGGGGGTCAGTTCTTCCACCACTGTCTTTCAAATCTATTACCCTATTTTTCGTTTCATAACCAAACCTTGAGAACCTTTTTATCTGACCGCTAATAGGTAGTTTTAGCTAATTTGATGGACATAGCACTTTATAGCCTAGTAGCCCTGCTTAGGACAGCATGACCTAGTATGATGCTAACTTACAACGTCCTATGTCCATGCGCTTGATTGATGACCTCTTGACGTTCCTGGCTTATCACTAGTGGGCACTGCAGCTGAAGGTCCACCTGCAGAATGGTTCAAATATGGATTTTTGGGGGGTCAAAAATTGGTAAAGAGCTAAAATCCATATGAACTCACCTGAAGTTGTTTGGGATGGTGATGCACACAGAAAGAGTGGGTCAGACTTGACTATGTAAGGGTCAAAAATCTGTCAAAATGGCTAATATCACGAAAAAAATGGTAGTGTTATGAAAACTGGTATGCAATAGGTAACAATATAATCTTTTTACGCAATAACAGGAATACTGTTTGAAAATAGCTGTTATAACCATGCTGCTTTTTTGCCTTGGCTCGGTGCTAATACTGAGCTGTACGATTGTTGTAGTGGAACAGTGCGTCACCATAAATAGGCGTTCTTTTATTCCTCAACACTTAGGACACTATGCCTAGTGCCATCCACAACTGAACTAAATTAGACACAACTGAACTAAGCCAGCTGAACTAAGCTAGATTGTCCTGTGTCCATCTTTCTCTCCGTACATAGGACGTTTAAGCCTAGTACGACTCACTTGGGACGTTCTGCCTGGTATGATCAGCTAAACTTGCGAAATGGACTTGACAAAGTGACTTTTTAGGCCGTTTTCATGGACTTAGGACATTCTAGACTAGTTCAAAAGGTGCGCGTAATCGATTTCTTCAAGATCACGTCCTTATCTCAAACATCGCAAAAATGGACTTGGGACGTTCTTACTGAGGACGGCAGTATGCTGCCGTAGCTATTACAGAAATTGAGAATAGAGTAGCGATGCGTATAGCAGTTGTGCCTCGGTATGCTATACTATAAGATACCAGAGACTATTATTGAAAGCTGGTTGAAATAGATAAGTCCTCAGTGAATTTTACCAATTTTTCAGTTCATCCAGCTACGCTGAGAAATCGTTTTGGTTCGATCTATCAGGTTGCAATCCGATGAATTCCTTCGCATCCAACGAAAATATTGAAGTCTTTTGAAACGTTCGCATGAGACCGATGGCACCGATGATCTTGATACCGTAGAATAAATTGATTCTAATATAAACCAAATCGTGACCCGCCCCTGTTCGAGGTGGGGACCTCTCGATTCATAATTGACTAGGGAAGAGAAGTTCTGATCCGGCTCCGAACAGAAAAAAAAACCTTCCCTCACAAGCGGCACAGTGACGTGAGAGCTGGTATAAACCTGATATCAACAGAAAAAAAAACCCTAGCCCTTCTTTGGAGGGATACCCAAAAAAGTTCTGCCGAGCAACGTGTTCCTTTCCCTATTCCAAATTGGCCATATGGTCAGTTTAGGAGGCCTTCCGATGATGGAAACCTGTAACCTCTTTAGATATTCCAACATGGCATCTAAATGGTTTATGGTCGTTCAACATGACTGCTAAAAATGCCAGTATTAAAATGAGGGCTTATTCGTACTGGTGCAGTGGTTATGCCATTACCACCACCCTTCCAAGGCCTACGCTATGAATTGTTGGCTGAATAGCTCATTCGTCATCATTTACTGCATATTATGACATATTGTCAACTTGCTATAAATAAGCATTGCCTATGGTCTAATTAATTAGTTTATGGTCGTTCAACACGATTGATAAAAATGCCAGTATTAAAATGAGGGCTTATTCGTACTGGTGCAGTGGTTATGCCATTACCACCACCCTTCCAAGGCCTACGCTACGAATTGTTGGCTGAATAGCTCTTTTGTCATCATTTACTGCATATTATGACATATTGTCAACTTGCTATAAATAAGCATTGCCTATGGTCTAATTAATTAGTTTATGGTCGTTCAACACGATTGATAAAAATGCCAGTATTAAAATGAGGGCTTATTCGTACTGGTGCAGTGGTCATATTTATGTTATGCAGTTACCACCACCCTTACAAGGGAGTTGATCACTTTGTGTACACGTATATCGGTGTAGCTTTGAGTTTGAGCATTGCTACGCTATGAATTGTTGGCTGAATAGCTCTTTCGTCAACATTTAGTACATAATTATAACATATAGTCAACTAGCTATAAATGAGCATTGACTATGATCATACTGACTATGTAGGAACTCTTTTGAAGTTCGTCTATGTACCTTATTATTTTTTTTTCCAGATAAAATAATAGAAATACATGAAAAATAATTTATAACTAAGGATACTTAGTATTCCTCTATGAGGGCTAACGCCCGAATTAGGGAGAAGAGTTCAGTTCGAAACAGAACGCATCAATTAAATGAGAAATATACAACAACAAAAATAAATAAATAAATTGTCTTCTAGGCAACATTACAAAAAGTTATCAACTTGAACTTGATTAGTGTTATACTAACAATATTAATCTAGACTTATGTAATGGGATTTCAAACTTCTATATTACACATTTAGGATGGTCTAGAAGCCTAAGTTTCAACTCATTCGGTAATTGGTTAAACTCTTTAGTCCCGAAATACCGATAGCTATTTATTAAACCAGCCGTTTAAATATTGGGTATAGTATGTAATGAATTGATCCCTGCGACCTTCATGGTTCATACTAATAAATGAAAATTAAAAGGATTTCATAGTTCATACTGATATTAGTTCGGCTATGATTTCATCGAAGATATTCCTTGTTCATTAGTACACAGCTACTGTAGGGACCACTGAGTAATTAGCTGTAATTGAGAAGCGGGTGTGAGTTAACGCTGGCTCAGCTTCTGCCCGGAAGAGTCGGCTCACTTGATTCGGTTCAATTATTATCCTGCCGACCCCTTCTAGTCCTCGGCTCCCGTCAAGGTGGATAAGAAGAAATGCGCTCGGAGCTTTTATTGAGCTAGCGCGTTCCACTTGTTGATTCCAGTATGTACTCACTAACTTGGCTGAGTAATGGAGAAATAGATGAAAACGCAGCCAAGTCCTCGTCATATGGGTTTATTCTGCCGTGTGAAGGAAGAACGACTCAACTCAAAATTATTGAGTTTTCAGAAATCAGCTTCGAAGTTTTCCAACGAAAACTCGCTATAGGTTCACTACAGGGCATTCCCGCAACCCCCTTTTTTTCCAAATGTCCAATCATGTTCAACTTGATCGATAGCTGTCAAAAAAAAATTTTTTCTTGCTCGATTCCAATGGTTCATTATTGAAAATAATAAACCAAAATACTCCAAACACACGTTTTTTCAATCGATTTATTGCAGTTGAGTCGAATATAGATTATTCATAGTTGATTTTTGAAATGTTTGTGGAGTAAAAACAACTCTCTTTGAGTCCAACGGTTTGGACCCCGATCCTGAAGCCAACGGTTTGGAGGAAAAACGACTCAACGGCGTTTTCAGCTAGTTGAGTCGTTTTTCCTCAACAAATAAATAACAAAACTCGCAAGTTAGGGTGTTTCAATCGAGGCGTTGAGATGTTTTTTCTAAAAAAAAAACACGGAGTTGAGACGTTTTTCCTCAAAATTAAGCAATTTCTAGATTTCATCCCTAACAATTTCAACCCCTTCTGGGTCGAATTTTTGAATTTCGATTTGACCATCAAAAAGGTGGGGTTGAAATTAGGGGGGTTACGTGAAAATCCAATTTTCGACAATTTTTGAGTTGAGTCGTTCTTCCTTCACACGGCAGTATTGTTCTCGACTGAATACGGCACGACTGGGACCTCAGTGAAGAGACCCACAAAGCTAATATGACGGTTTTAAACTCGTAATATTAAGTTGCTATTTCTGACAAATGGTTTTCGATCAGTGAAATTGTCACTGAATTGCCCAGAATCGATCCAACTGTTGATACTACCTCCTGCGTCATTATACAAATTACTGGTGATTACAGTCTTTTTCAGAGGTTTTTGACCCATAAATATTGAACCTCAATCCTTCACTTAGTGGTCAAAACAAAATTCATATTTGGTCTGCTCACCTTGGGAAAAAAAAAAAAAAAACGATACCTCACCTAAGTTCACTAAAACTTCAAAAATACGTACTTTTGCACCCATTTGTCACATATAACAACCCTGGGTGTTTTCCGAACGGGCTGCCGATAGGGGACACAGCTGGGGCCCAAATGGAGCCTGCGTGCAAAACAAAGATTTTTTTAAACCGAAAATTAAGGTAGACATCGATGACACGGCGGACGGACGTTGCTTTTCTGGAATCTACACACCTTGAAGCGTAAAAGAAAAATTCTGAGGGGGTGTTCAAAAAATATTCCGAAATTACCTAACTTGAACCAGAAAAAATTTGTACATTAATGAAACTTGGTGGGAAAATATCTTTTGGCATTTTCCCCTATTTTTAGCGTTTTACACATGATTTTTGGACTTGAATTGCATAATGCTCGATAACGATTGAATCTACCGGCATGTGAGGGGTTTCATTCGATTCAGCATTGAAAATCCATACGTTGAAAATATCTTTTGGCATTTTCCCCTATTTTTGTCGTTTTACTCATGATTTTTGGACTTGAATTGCATAATGCTCGAAAACGATTGCATCTACTGGCATGGGAGGGGTTTCATTCGATTCAGCATTGAAAATCCGTTAGTTGAAATTTAGGGTATTTTCCCCCTTCCACCCCCAAAACCCACCCATCCCAAATTTTTATTGACTTCAGTTCCGTAAACCTCATGCCAAAAGAGACTTTTTCACCATGTTTCATTACTGCACCAATTTTTCCCAGATCCCACAACCTATTTTTCCTACACCAACTGCTTATGTAGATCGATATAATACGTTATAAGAATACAGAATGTCCCTTGGAAACCACTATAATCGGATTTACAGAACATCTCACGTTGAGCCTACAGAAGAGTTTTGGCCTCTACTTCAAGCCAGCGGTTACAAATTAAACCAATGCCACCTTATGGAGTGAAATTGTTAGACGGAGAAATGAAAATGAAAAAAACACCTCGAGGAAGAGGGTTCGGGATATGAAGAAACGGTAGTCTCACTTATGAGAATTGAACACCAACTGGATTCACAGAGGGATGGGACATGTGTGAGGCTGATGACGCTCCTCCGACCTTCTCCAGTTCTTCCTCATTCGTCCTCCAACGCGGTTTAAAAATATGATTGTATCAGTTTGACGTATTTACTGCGCTTACCTCTGACAACGTTATGTTCTATGTAAAATTGAACTTTTAATGGCAAACCAGTTTGAACTTTTAACGGCAAAACAAAATTCTGAAACGTAAGTAATGGGTAGGCACCTATACAGTAGGCCCTACTGTATAGGTACACCCAACCAGGAAACATGTTTTAGTGAATTTTCAACAACAATGAGGCTATTGCAATAGGTCCAAGATTTTCAAAACATGAATTTTTGAAATTTTTTAATAGGCAAATTCGTTTCACAGCATCTTGAAATCATCCCTAGATTGTAACAAAAATGTATATGTATGTATGTATTTATATATATTTATTTATGTGCCACTCCAGACGATATCTGTTCTTGGGTATATGATAAAAATTCCAAATTTCGCCAAAACGTTCGTACTTATTGCCAACAAAAGGATGAGTTCGAAGAAGAAGAATTTTCGAAAATTCTAAGTGGGTCAAATTTGAGTTTTAGGGTCAAAAATCTGTCAAACACTTGTAAAATCGCAAACAATTGACATAAACTCACTGAAACTGGTATGGAAGGGTGAGTAAAGGCAGAAAAATACCATTTAGGTATTTTTTTCATACAGAATAGGGGTCAAATTTGGATTTTTGGGGGGGTCAACAATTGGTATTAAGGACTAAAATCAATAATAATTCATCTGGCGTTGTGGGATACGAACTAAATCACTTGCAACGAAATCGTGGAAACCCATTTCAAAGAAAATAAAGAACAATATCACTGGAAATGGGCAACCTTTCAATAACTCCGTTTTTCTTTGTGTGGGATGGTAAATCACGAAGGAGACAAAAACATTTTTCTCAAAATGAGTGGGTCAGTTTGACTTTATAAAGATCAAAAAGTTGGTAAAAATTACTAAAATCATTCCCCAGCTGTCTAAAAGTTCCAGTCATGCAGTATGGCTATAAGAGCGAATTCAAAGAAATATATAAACTAGGTATATCATCTTTTTACACAACATCATGAATATTTCTTTGAATTCACTCTTATAGCCATGCTGCATGACTGGAACTTTTAGACAGCTGGGGAATGATTTTAGTAATTTTTACCAACTTTTTGATCTTTATAAAGTCAAACTGACTCACTCATTTTGAGAAAAATGTTTTTGTCTCCTTCGTGATTTACCATCCCACACAAAGAAAAACGGAGTTATTGAAAGGTTGCCCATTTCCAGTGATATTGTCCTTTATTTTCTTTGAAACGGGTTTCCACGATTTCGTTGCGAGTGATTTAGTTCGTATCCCACAACGCCAGATGAATTAATATTGATTTTAGCCCTTAGTACCAATAGTTGACCCCCAAAAATCCAAATTTGACCCCTATTCTGTATGAAAAAAAATACCGAAATGGTATTATTTCTTTGAATTCGCTCTTGCAGCCATGCTGCATGACTGGAACTTTTAGACAGCTGGGGAATGATTTTAGTAATTTTTACCAACTTTTTGATCTTTATTAAGTCTAACTGACTCACTCATTTTGAGAAAAATGTTTTTGTCATCGAAGTCCCCCTCTGTCTCCTTCGTGATTTACCATCCCACACAAAGAAAAACGGAGTTATTGAAATCTCCAGTGATATTGTTCTTTATTTTCTTTGAAATGGGTTTCCACGATTTCGTTGCGAGTGATTTAGTTCGTATCCCACAACGCCAGATGAATTAATATTGATTTTAGCCCTTAATACCAATTGTTGACCCCCAAAAATCCAAATTTGACCCCTATTCTGTATGAAAAAAAATACCGAAATGGTATTATTTCTTTGAATTCGCTCTTGCAGCCATGCTGCATGACTGGAACTTTTAGACAGCTGGGGAATCTAACCGACAAATTCTTGATAAAAGTTCACAGGCACTGATTTTTTTCTGATCATCCCTTGGGGGTACCAGACCTGAATCTCCTCATTCGACGGTACCCAATTACCAAATATCCGTAAACAGACGAAAAACCCAAAGGTAAATCGGCGTGTGCGAGGTGCTCGGCGAATAGGTGTGTTCTGTTATGATGGGAAGGTAAAACCTCGACGAGCGGTCCCGCACAAACACTTGTTGGTGGGTGGCTAGGAGGGGTCTCTTTACTGAAAACATCGGGCAGCCTCCAGGTTTTTTACTACCTGCCCTCACAAGACCTGAACTGATGATGTGAGCTCGAGAGAATGGCTCTTCATAAATATGTTACCTCACGCCATTCGGGCGTGCAGGGGTTGAAACTCTGTTGAGTGTAACATTTGGAAGGCATTCAAAACGATCTTTCCAGGTTTTTACGGCCTGTAAAACAGACTGGCAGTGGAAACTTTGATTCCAGAAGGCGAGAAACTTGAAGATGTACAGACGTGCATTTGTGCATTTGCATAATGCAACGAGGAAATCGAGACTTGGTCGCGCCTCAAGGTCCGCTGCTCAGGAGAGGTTCGTCTTAATAAAGACGCCCGATTCGACATTTTCAAGGCTGTATACCAGTTGCGCCCTAATCCCTACTTTTATATACCAGTTTCGCTCCTAAGGAGAATTTACGACCTACCAGTTGCGCCCAGGATTGTCACAGTTCAGTTATACCAGTTGCGCCCTACAAATGCATCAGTTGCCATCAGGGGAAAATGCAAGAAATTATATTCTCACGTTGGTACGTGTTATATTCGGAGAATATTATGTCATAACATGCGTAATATAGGTACAGCCATTCAGAAGTGAATCATAGAATCAGTCATTTTGCGTAGTGATGTTTCAGGGTTTTTCCTAGCTGGTAGGGGTTGATTTCCCCACATCTGTACTTGTCCAGGTGGATTTCGACATAAGTTTTCTCGTCTTGGCATACTTTTTCCTGTTTTTTTTTTCTTCTTTTTTGGAACGGAGAGGCTGTTGAGTAAAGTTGCTGTGGTAACTTGGTACTCCCTTCAAAGCGTTCACAAAGAGAAATATATTGGGGTGGCTGGATGTAAATTGCTGTCCAAATTTTTGATGAAATGCCTCACATGCATTAGTAGTTCTCCCCGACGATCCAATCGTGTCAGAGGCCCAAAGTGAAGGCGGAAAGGGGCTGTTGATGTTCATGTAATTTTCAAGGAGGTACTCGGAAAACCTGAAGACTCGCTTATCAAGGGGCATTACAGGAAGCATGCCACAACAAATTTTGGTTGGAACGGTCTTCGGTCTTGGAGGGCAGTAACGACCATGCAAGCGGGACGTAGTGGCCATTTTTGAAAACAAATAACGTGAAAAGCTGGTAAAAAAAATTTGGTACAGTACTGAAACGTACCATCCATCAAAACGGTATCGGACGTACACAGACACGCCAAATTCGCATCAGTGGCACAGCAGATTATATTTTCCATGTATGGATTCCAGCATGGATTCGAGAGCCCGATGACAGCATCACGCCTGGGGCGCAATTGGTATGTTGAACAAGGGCGCAACTGGTACATCCACAGAGACCACTCGGGGCGCAATTGGTATATTGGATCATGGGGCTCTCTTAATCTGGTGCGCAAGTGGTAAACTCCGATATTCAATGAGCTAGGCTTCGCAGACTGTGCCACAACTTGCACCCACCTCTAACATGATTCGAAATTTTCGTGTGTTGCAAATCCTCATTTTACTGCGCCAAATTCTGTTCAATAACGGAACTTTGACCACACAATGAGGTGTTTATGCCGGAAAGTCTAGGCAAAAAACGAAAGTGGTATTTGAATTTCCGAGTTCCCGCTAGAAATGACGTATGAGGTAAATTGCCGAGTAGTGCAAATCAAATCTCGCTTACAGCGCTAGTGCTCACTTCAAACAATGTACGGAACCGCCACGGATGGAGGGATGGAACCGCAAATTTATAAATATAGAACAAAATTATTCAAATAAAAATAAATTTAAAAAACACGTCCTCAAAATCAAATCGAGAGGAAGATCACGGCAAAGGTTCTTGAAGGTTGCCGTTTCTAATGTTACGTTGTTAGCAGCATTGAGAAACTTGGCCGGCGATGCTTCGCTCCGCCTCTTGGGCAATCTGATCATCAGATGTCAGCAGCCTCATACGTCATTTTTTGCCACATTTTGACGATTAAAAGTAAAAATGTGGCCAAAAAAAGACGTATGAGGAAACTAAGAAATTCATATTTCACTCTCGTTTTCTGCCTAGACAAAAATAACGCTTATTTTTGAAAACAGGATTCGAAAAACGATATTTCCAAGAGTTTTCTGCCTAGACAAAAGCGTTTTCTGCCTATACAAAAATAGAGCTTATTTTTGAAAACGGGCTTCGAACTACCATATTGCCAGTTAAGAATATTTTTTTCAAAAACAAAACGACGAAAATTCCCCACTGCAATATGAGAATATTTTAGTAAGTACCAAGTCAGTTTATATTCTACTCGGCAGGTGAAAACTTTGGGCAACGACACAAAATACGTATTTTCCGTACTGTCACTGCATCAGTGGCACCATTAAAACCACCACCAGCAGTGGATCGAATACAAAATGATGAATAAAATACGTGAAGTTCTTAATATGATCCAGAATCACTCTCTGGAAAGAACTCCAGAAAGGACGATATCAAAGGCGTATTTCATTTACTGAAACCGTCGGGTAGGTACTGGCAGAGATGGGGCAGAATAAGATTGCCTAAACGAACGACTAGTAAAGAGGAGAACATCGTGCGCCAACCCTACATTAGTGGCGCACGATGTAGGGTTGGCCCTATATATATATATATATATATATATATACACTGTAGATGTAAGTAGGTTATAGTTATTATAGAATTACTAGTAAGTTAGATGTTTAAAAATCAAATCATAGTTCCGAAATTCAGAAAGCTCCAGAAAGCACTAGTGAATGCTAGCTGGTGCCATTAGAGGTCACAGTGACACGCAGTGCTCAGGTCAACTGAGTACATAATATACTGTATATATTTTCAAAATGCCAAGCCCTGGACCTCGAAATCCGTTAATTGCTTCTTAAGGCACCAAAAATAATACAGCGAATTCAAATGGTCCACCAAGCGGTACCTAAGTCAAATCCATCAATTTTAAAGCGTTCCTCGAGCTGCTCTTTGGTCCCTGTGATCTGGGAACCGATGGAGCACAAACCCTGTTGAAACCAAGATTTTGTGACAAGTGCAAGTGTTTAAACGTTAAGAAAAACTCTGCCAATTCGAGTATGATCACTTGAATCACATGAACGTATGGAATACTTGGGTAGGTCCATTCAATGGACAGGAGGAGTATCCATGCATGGGTCCAGAATTAGTTGGGTAGGTTCAGTTATCTACGACTAGTTTTCGCGCAGTTATTAGCGTTACAAGGAAAAGGTCAACACATCATGTTCGCGCATGCGCAGACGAAAGTTACAGTACGACTCCAATGAAATTCATACGGAACTATCAAAGTATTATTCGTGGTAGACCCTCCAAGTTAGAACTCATTTCAACGATATTTAAGGTAGTTATGGGCGTTTCAAGTAATTCACGTTTTTTTAAAGTACTTTTTCAATGATTTTGGGTACCATCTGTGACCCAACCCGCACCTACCCTCCATATTTTAGCCGATTTCGACCATTATTTCGGGTAGTTATGGGCATTACAATTAATTGACCACAGGCAGGCAGACGGACACGGAACCAAAAAAATATTCCTTGATGTCTCAAACGCAAAAATGGTAGTGGACATTTTCATTTTGGAGGACATAATTTTTTTTTACTCAACCACGAATCCAAGGCTTCCCTACCATCCAGTAGTGAGGAAGCATAAGTTAAACCTTCACAAAAACTGAGCAAATTTCACTAGCCTCCATACTTCAGATACTGAAGTCGAAACGTGGCAGGTAAGTCTACTCGAAATGCACTGAGGCAACTAACTGGAGGTTAAGTTGAAAAATAGTTAAAATGAGAGTCCTCCTGTGAATTTCATAACAAAAACTCGATTCATAAATATAAATGAACGGAATTTATTTTGCGGACACCACTCGTATAACGGAAAAAACAGATATTTTCTATTCTTTCTCGAATGAGGACCTCAAAACTGGGTCAACGTTATTTTTACCTGACCGTAGAGTTTGGCACCTCAGAGGGAAAACAAACTTTTGGGAAATCAAAGCGTCACTGCGCGTTAGAGGATGACGATTATTTAAGAAGCAGTGAATGTTTAATTTTGTACTGCAGTCAACTAGGAAATTAATACTTTGTATGATGAGCAGAAAAGTCAAATTGCTACATAAATATAGCCGTGTAACTTAATTCGATTAAAATCTCAGCTACTAAACGGTATATTCCTACTAGAGTAATGGAGGACTTTTGGAAACATTTAAATTAATATTAATAAAACGCTGCAAACTCCTTTTCACATGGGTGTGTTATTATGTTGGATATATCTATATCTACAGAAATTTTGGCTGTTCATTTATTGTTTTTTTCATGTACAATAATTGAAATAGCGATTCTTGATGGTTTCCACCAATTTTGGCCCCCAAAACACGAATTAGGCTCCTATTTTTTTAACGAATTATCTTTGACGATTACAGTGCCATCTAACTGACTTGCATCACATGCTGATACTACTTCTAGCGTTATTATACAAATTTATGGTGATTTCAGACATTTCCCAAGTTTCTGACTCATAAAAAATGAATTTTGGGAGCTGAACCTTCGTTACAATCTCAATTCTTCACTCTTTGGTCTAAATCAACGTCATACTCTGTCTACTCGCCCTATAAAACATGGAAAACGATACCTCAAACGCTCATATTATGTTCACTAAAACCTCGAAAATCCCTATTTTCACACCCATTTTCCCCCATAACACCCCTGAGTGTATTCCGATCGGGCTGCCGAGCTTCAGAGCACAGCTAGGACCCAAGTGTCCCCAAATTGTGTGCGGAAGAGCGACGATTCTAGACCAAAATTTAACGTAAATTTAAGCCCGAAACTTCGTTTAGAACCTCAATTCTTAACTCGTTCGTCAAAATCGACTTCACATTCGGTCTTCTCGTCCTAAAAATAATGTCATCATGTTACTAGAACATCAAAAACCCTATTTTTACACCTATTTTTCAACCATTATACCCTTGGATACATTCCGATAGGGCTGCAAAGTTTCGGGACAAAACCACTGCCCAAATGGAGCCTGCGTGCGAAAGAACGAATTTTTTATACCAAAAATAAAGCAGTTATTATGAATGATACCGCGGACGGACGTTGCATTTTTGGAATCTACGCGCCTTGAAACGTAAAAGAAAAAATTTTGCGTAAAATTTTTTGCTGAGCGAATAGATAGGTGTATTATTCACGGAATAATAAACCAAAACAGTTTGTGTGGAATAATAAATAAAGAAATTAAATAAACCTTCAGTTTATCACCAATTCATATTTACAACGAAGCTTTTCGCTCAAATTCTGAGCATCCTCAGGTGCTCACATAAACACAGTGTAAAAGCTTCGTTTTAAATATAAATTGGCGGTAAACTGAAGGTTTATTTTTTGTTTGATTATTCCACATCGTAAGATGGATTACCATAAAAAGTGTCTGATCAAATTCGATGAACTGACGAACAAAATAGGCTGTATTTCCATGCCTCGAATTTAATTTCCTAGTTTCCAAGTTATTCGACTCACATGTAAACTAGTGGTTCTGACAATTCATTACGCTCAGCTTTTACAGAGGGGAACTTCCTTAGAAATCTGGACACCTTCCCCTCATTTCTTGGACCTCCGTCCGAAGGCTGTTTTTGCTTTAAAAATTCAGACACGTGTGGGGAAATCCTCACATGTGGTCACCCTAATCGTGAGGTTACCCGATGTCACGATAATCACAATACTGGTTCAATTTGTACGTATCTGTTATCCGTAGGTATCTGTTATGACTGGAAACGAAATCGTATGAAATACTTCGAATTTTATATAATTTCGAATATATATAATTATTATATATTTTTATGTTATATATGAGACCCAACACAAAGCCAGTGTCAAAAATCATATTAAAAATATAAACTGAATATGATAACAAACTTATTCTCAACTTTTGATCCCGCTACAAGCATAAAATTATCACTTAACTGAACAAGAACATTTATGGGGTTACTAATCTTACCATCAATATAATGAATTATACCTAATCGAATCAATATTACCAAAAGTTATAAATAAATTTATATCAAGAATTCAGAATACTTTTAGGAAGAAAATCGTCAGGAATTAGATTAATGATTATCAGAGTATTCATATTCATTTATACATTAGTCATAGTTTTGGTTTATTATTTTCAATAAATTATGAACCATTGGAATCGAGCAAGAAAAAAAAATTCTTACTCCCCTCGAAATTTGATGGTTTACGTTTCAAGGTATGTAGAATCCGAAAATGCAATAAAAATATTAGCAGGCACTTCTGACACTTGAACAAACGTTGAAGTATTATTGATGGGTAAATTATTACACAACGGTAAATTATTACACAACGGCTCATCTACCCAGAAGGGGCTGGATTTTGTTGACTTTTGCAACTTGAACAACCGGTGAAGCATTATTGATGGATAAATTATTACACAACGGCAAATTATTACACACCGGTAAATTATTACACAACGGTAAATTATTACACAACGGCTCATCTACCAAGAAGGGGCTGGATGTTGTTGATAGGTACTTTCGCAACTTGAACAACCGTTGAAGTATTATTGATGGGCAAATTATTACACAACGGTTCTCATTCTATCTCCGTAGAAGGGGAATCTATACAGGTAAATTATTACACAGCGGTTTAGGTAGGTACCTAGTAACGAGTACGGGGTTAGGTACTAACCTATGGAGGGTGTAGAATAGAATAGAATACGTATGTTATATATAGAAGGGTTATCTATACAGAGAGCTGTGATCTGTAACAGGAGGGTATTCCGTACAAAATAATAAACCGTTGTGCAGGGATTTGCAGCGTTTTTTGTATATTATAGCGCATGCTATCTATCAACCTATATGGTTGATAGATGAATATGCCATGATTTTTCGTGTTGATACATGATTTAGCCCTATGACCGCTCCAATTATTGTTGATGTCATAATGATAATATTATGCTAATTTTGTTGTTATTTACTGTGAGGGCTAAAATATATATTGGGGCGATTTTGGTTTATTATTTTCAATAATGAACCATTGGAATCGAGCATGAAAAAAAAAATTCTTACCCCCCCTCAAAATTTGATGGTTTACGTTTCAAGGTATGTAGAATCCAAAACTGCAATAAAAATATTTCTGTCTGTCCGCCGTACGCCGTACGCCGTACGCCGTACACCGTACGCCGTACGCCGTACGCCGTACGCCGTACGCCGTACGGGCCACTTTTCTTAGTTACCATGAAAGAAAATTGATGAAATTCGGGTTATAGGTTCCGTTCGCTGTCTAGTTGGTCCTCGAAGCTCGACGTTACTGTGAGTCATCTCTAAGGGGTTCAAAATAGGGGTTGAAATTTTCAAAACGCCTATACCATTTTTTTACGTGAATATTTTCACGGTTTCAAATAGTTCTTGAACTTGCGAGTTTTTTAAGACCATCCGGAGCGTCGTACGTCCAGCCGTTCGTTCACAGTAAGGCCCCGAAGTTTGCACCGACAGGCATTTTCGACTCCAGTGTGAATGAAATTGTATACAATTCAAACCAAATCTCGTAACCAGAGACGCGCCCACAAGAGGAAAATTGGCGGAGATAAAATCATTGCTAGGGGCCACCTGATTATATTGGCGGAGTATGAAGTCGAGTTGGTTGTTCTGTGATATTATTTCATTTGAAAAATGATGGCTCTTTTGGAGTTTGTTGGTAGGTAGTGAAACTTGAACAAACGTTGAAGTATTATTGATGGGTAAATTATTACTACGGTAAATCATTACTCAACGGTAAATTATTACACAACGGTTCATTATACCATCTACGTAGAAGGGGCTGGAGTTTGTTGGTAGGTACTTTCGCAACTTTTTTCACTCCTCATCAACAATTTCTTTTCAGAACTTCATTATGTGTGTTTCTTTTTGTTAGGTACTGTTTGTCATCGGCAGAATTATTTTAGCAACATTTAACTCGTGATTTAGGTAGGTACCTAGTAACGAGTACGGGGTTAGGTACTAACCTAAGGAGGGTCTGCGATCTACATAATATGTATAGAATAGTATATATCATATTATATAGACGGGTTATCTATACATAGAGCTGTGATCTGTAACGGAAGGGTATTCTATACAAAATAATAAACCGTTGTGCAGGGATTTGCAGCGTTTTTGTCATGTTACACGAAATTTGATCAATTTGTACAACACCCTTACATCATACAACTTTTCTCTCACAATGACTTCGGCGGCGATTTTACGTGAAAGAGTCCATTGCACTGAATACTGTCACGGATAAGCAAACACGTATTCTATTGTATGATGTAGATGTACCTACCTACCATTAACGGGAACAGGTTTCCGAGACACAAGGCTCGCCCACGCCCTCGCCTACCTGCTGAACTATCGGGAGGGGTTTTCAACCCCCTGAAAACTACCAGATAAATAACCATTTTAAACAGGCCGAAACCTCCGAAACGTTCCCTCAGGTAAACTGGACATAAATCAGGTTTGAAGGCAATTAGGAAGGACCCCATGAAAAACTTTCACTAGCCAAAGCGCGGCCTGAGTCGTGACTCCCTCGTCGTTTCCCCTTCCCAGTCACAGACTTCCTCAACTACTAAACACGAGACAGTTGGGTCTGTTACGGGATAAACAACAGGGGTTTTTGTATCGCTGTTACCACAGCCCACAGGGGCCGAAAGGAGTTTTTCTACAAAAAAAATAAGAAATAAAACATTTCTCCCTTCATTCTTACTGTAAACTGTGCTGAACCCCAGCACACCTGATTTCAAAAACGCTCCATCTAAAATGCTTATTTTGGTTTATTATTTTAAATAATGAACCATTGGAATCGAGCATGATGAAAAAAAAAAAAAAAAAATCTAACCCCCCCTCAAAATCTGATGGTTTACGTTTCAATGTACCTATGTAGAATCCGAAAATGTAATGAAAAAATTCCAGTCTGTCCGCCGTAGGCCGTACGGGCCACTTTTCTTAGTTACCATGAAAGAAAATTGATGAAATTCGGGTTATAGGTTCCGTTCGGGGTCTAGTTGGTCCTCGAAGCTCGGCGTTACTGTCAGTCATCTCTAAGGGGTTCAAAATAGGGGTTGAAATTTTCAGAACGCCGTATCTCGAAAACTTTCGATAGAAGGGTACGGTTTTTTTACGTTATTAAATTTGTCTTGAGCTAAACAATTTTTTGAGACCACCCGGAGCATTGTACGTCCAGCCGTTCGTGTGCACCAAAAAGCTTCGTCAACACGACCCTGAATAGAACGGTATAAATCCGGGCAGGATATCATCACTAGGGAGCACCTGATTATGATCAAGGATGGCTGTATGAAGTCGAGTTGGTTGTTCTGCGATATTATTTCATTTGATAAGTGGTGGACTATTGGATTTTGTTGGTAGGTACTTCTGAAACTTGAACAAACGTTGAAGTATTATTGATGGGTAAATTATTACACAATGGCAAATTATTACACAACGGCTCATCTACCAAGAAGGGGCTGGGTTTTGTTGATCAGTACTTTTGCAACTTGAACAACCGCTGAAGTATTATTGATGGGCAAGTTATTACACAACGGTTCATTATACTTGACCACGAGGGTAGGTATTGACCACAGAAAACATTTATCTACGCAGAAGGGGCATCTATTTCACTCCACATCTACAATTTTCCTTCAGAACTTCATTATTTGCGTTGCTGTTAGTCATCGACAGAATTATTTTAGACATAACATTTAACTCGTGATTTAGGTAGGTACCTCGTAACGAGTACGGGGTTAGGTACTAACCTACGGAGGATCTGCGATCCATATAATATGTATAAAGTAGTAGGTACATTTTTTATTATACATATAGACGGGTTATCTATACAGAGAGCTGTGATCTGTAACAGAAGGGTATTCTGTACAAAATAATAAACCGTTGTGCAGGGATTTGCAGCGTTTTTGTTTATGGGATTTCAAGTTACACAATGCAAAAATATGATATGAGCCGACCATCAGTTATAACGTTACGGGAGAATTGACTCTGTGATCCAAATTTCCAACACAATTTTCTAAAACTACAACAGGCATTTTATTAAGATGGGCTGTGTAAGCCAAACTTGAAATTCTGTCATACTATCAAACCATATTTTTTGACGAATTTCATAAGGAATTTCCACCTGAAAATTGTGGAGGACATTGAAGACATATCTACAGAAGATATTTAACGGACATATCCCCTAAAACTAGACGAGTTGGGTAAAACTAGATGAGGTACCTACTACTGGTGCCACACAATACGGAGGAAGAACTTTAAAATCAACTCTTAAGCTATGATTATTTTGGTTTATTATTTTCAATAATGAACCATTGGAATCGAGCATGAAAAAAAAAATTCTTACCCCCCCTCAAAATTTGATGGTTTACGTTTCAAGGTATGTAGAATCCAAAACTGCAATAAAAATATTTCTGTCTGTCCGCCGTACGCCGTACGGGCCACTTTTCTTAGTTACCATGAAAAAAAATTGATGAAATTCGGGTTATAGGTTCCGTTCGGCGTCTAGTTGGTCCTCGAAGCTCGACGTTACTGTGAGTCATCTCTAAGGGGTTCAAAATAGGGGTTGAAATTTTCAAAACGCCTATACTATTTTTTTACGTAAATATTTTTACGGTTTTAAATAGTTCTTGAACTTGCGAGTTTTTTAAGACCATCCGGAGCATCGTACGTCCAGCCGTTCGTTCACAGTAAGGCCCCGAAGTTTGCACCGACAGGCATTTTCGACTCCAGTGTGAATGAAATTGTATACAATTCAAACCAAATCTCGTAACCAGAGACGCGCCCACAATAGGAATTTGTGAATACGGCCAATCATTGGTAGGGATCACCTGATTATATTGGCGGAGTATGAAGTCGAGTTGGTTGTTCTGTGATATTATTTCGCTTGAAAAATGATGGCTCTTTTGGGGTTTGTTGGTAGGTAGTGAAACTTGAACAAACGTTGAAGTATTATTGATGGGTAAATTATTACTACGGTAAATCATTACTCAACGGTAAATTATTACACAACGGTTCAGTATACCATCTACGTAGAAGGGGCTGGAGTTTGTTGGTAGGTACTTTTGCAATTTTTTTCACTCCTCATCAACAATTTCTTTTCAGAACTTCATTATGTGCGTTTCTTTTTGTTAGGTACTGTTTGTCATCGGCAGAATTATTTTAGCAACATTTAACTCGTGATTTAGGTAGGTACCTAGTAACGAGTACGGGGTTAGGTACTAACCTACGGAGGGTCTGCGATCTACATAATATGTATATAATAGAATAGTACATATCATATTATATAGAAGGGTTATCTATACATAGAGCTGTGATCTGTAACAGGAGGGTATTCTATACAAAATAATAAACCGTTGTGCAGGGATTTGCAGCGTTTTATTTACGTATTCTATGAGAACCTATTGGTATTAAAATACATAAAATGGCACGGGTATTTTTTACTCGCACGTCTAGAGCACATCGAGATTCTACTCAAGTTTTACGTACTTAATGTAAGGTAGCTATTTTTTCCTTTCTCATTTTTTCTCTCTTCAGTCTTTTCCCCGAGCTACTAGCATTTTTTTTTGTTATTTTACCTTCAGAATTTTAAATAAGCCCATCAGGCTTTTATTTTTGCGTCCTTCAGGCTCTTCTTTTTTTTATGCCCCTCAGGCTCTTTATTTGCCCTTCTGGCTTTCCTTTTTTTTTAAATGTATATTTATTAATTTTTCTATTGGTTGCTTTTTTTTATGTGTGTATGAGGAGCGAAGTGGGACCGTGTAATGCCCTATGCATCAATAAATATATTTTTATTATTATTATTAGATTGCCCTATTAGATTTTTATTATTAGATATTATTATTAGAAGGCCTTGAGCCCTTAACTGTGGAAATAAAGAAATTCTAAATTCTAATTTAAAAACAGCCGTGAAAATTCGAACAGACCATCCAACTTTCGGAAGATTTAAAAACCCGCACTGAAATGCCAGTTGTACAAAAAGGAAGTTTTCCACCTCTCACAACTGACGAGTGATTGGCCAAAAGGAGAAGGAAGCGACAGATATTGGTTTATCTGATGGACAACTTGATGTATCTCGTAGGACCAGAGTCACTCAACACTGAGGTATGCGAAGGTGAACGGCTATCCAGACCCCGCCCTTCTCCATTATTCATATCTTTTCAACTGTATCCTCAACTCCGACGGTTTCAATTTTTGAGGAAATCAAATCCGGCTCGTGTTTTGTCATCATTTTTTCCAAACAAGGAGCAAAGCTGGTAAATCCTGCCGTCTCGGCGCGTTATTCCCTTCAAACGTAGAGGCCAGACCGGTCAGAGACATGTAGCTGTGGAGGTACTCGTAAGAAAGTAGGTAGGTACCTATAACGGTACACTATGACAGGTAAGTATAGTGTGGCAATCACTGAGTGGCCTACAAACGCCTTTCTACATGTCCAACGACGCTATAATTACAATAAGCGCGTACCAACATTATTTTGTAGTAAGCTATGAACGAATACAAACAACAATGGACGAAAATGATTTAAAAGCAATGCTTGGTGTTTGACGATGGTGGAGGCTCGTTCAGCACATATCTTGTTCCTTACAACCATCAGACAGATTTTGTGGCCAATAAACATCGAACTACCCACTTGTCTGTTAACATGACTACATGACGTCACAATGCACTTTTGATTACACCTTTATAATAGAATGCCCATCAAAGAACAGACAGAACAGAACTCGAAACTGTTACCGGGTGGTGGCTCGTGTAAAAAAAAAAAAAAAAAACCACAGTCATGCAGCATGGCTATAAGAGCGAATTTTCGAAGAAATAACTGATTTTATGTAAAACGTGATGTTTGGGTTATCCCATTCAAATATGGGCAATCTTAAACTTATTGGGTAATTGTAGGTATTCAAGTATGTACTTATATTGTAGTATTGGTACTACAATATACGTACAGTTACGTATCCAACATGCGTACAGTACGTATGTTACGTATCCAATACAGAGTAGGTATTGGATACGAAACAAATTTTTTGTTCCATTTTTTGCCGAGTAACACCTCGGTTTGTAGATTTTCCAACGCTGAACACGATGGTGAAGTCAGAATAAATTGCGATATCCCATTCCGTTATCAGATTAGAGCAGACGAACCAGGAAGAACATCTCAAGAAATAACCACGTTCCTTCATCTTCAAAGTGCTCCAGTTTGAGAACGGAATGAGATATCGCAATTCTGATTTCACCATCGTGTTCAGCGTACAAAAAACTTTAAAATGAGGTGTCACTTGTCAGACTGTTTCATTTTGGGAATTTATGGGTAATTTTCCCCCCCTAAAACTCCCCAAAACTCCACCTTAGAGTGACCCGATTCTGCCCATCTACGAACTTAGCCTGTCGATTGCCAAGACAGATTTTTCGTGCAAATTTGAACTTTTTATCTCAATTCTTTCGAGAGTTATCGTCTGGAATGACACATACACACACACATATATATATATATATATATATATATATATATATATATATATATATATATATATATATATATACACACATATAATTTTTGGTGTCTTTCGGCAGTGAATTCAGGATGGTCTGAAACGGATTTTGGTATAAAAATCTTTCGGAAATTCGAGTTTTAAAAATTTTGAACCGAGAACAATAGCTTCCTTTCCTTCGAAAATTCGCTAAAAACATTTCAACACTCGAAAATATTGAGCAATTTTGAGCAGAAAAACCTGTAAAGGGCAAAGAGAATTCAAATTTGTGGACAAAACTACGAATAATGGGTTCTATAGTATAAAAAGGTATTGCTTCGAAAATTTGGTAATAATGGTCATGCTGCATGAATGGAACTTCTATTTTTGTTCGTGTAAGTAAGAAAAACGCTGCACATAATTACACAACGGTTTATTATTTTCCCATATGGATAACCCTTCGGCGTATTACAGATCACTGTTTTCTGGGGCCACTGAACCTATTATTAAACAGGACTCTAGAAATTCACCGGATTTGGATGATTCGTTTGGCCCTTGAACAATAAATTTGTACCTATCAACAAATAGGTAAACGCTTCAAATGATCACACAACTGTTCGTTATTCTTCCGTACAGCGATACCTCTTCTGCGTAGATCACTGAATTCGTGATTAGCGTAGGCAAGATTCGTGTGCAGTATAAAAGCTCTCAAACGTTCAGCAATTACGGTTATTTATATGAATTTTTCCACCGCCCCATCTCCTGTAATGCGCCATTTCGGCCCCACCAACCACCTTCTCGGTCATTTTTGAAATTCCGATGGTCGCTGATCCTAAGCAGGACCCTCGACATACCAAATTTTCACCTAATTTGAATGATTCGTTAGGCCGTGAAAAACCTGTAACTATCAACAAAGTGGTTTAAAAAAAAAAGTATCTATGAATAAAATAATCATCTCTCATCAAACGAAATAATATCACGGAACAACAATACCTGGGCTGGATTAACGTACATCATACCATAATATATGATTCACACTTATGTTGATGAAACTTTTGGTTCCAACTTCAGGGCCTTACAGTGAACGAACGGCTGGACGTACAACGCTCCGGGTGCGTCAATGGCCTTAGAAATTCGGAATGAATGTAAAACGTCTGCCAATTCGAGTAGGCAGTATAGATTCCTCACTTGAATCACATGAACGTATAGAATAGTTGGGTAGGTTCATTTTGATACGGGACCATCTGCGATCCCAACTCACGTGTACCCTCAAAATTTCAGCTCTCTACGACTATTTTTCACGCAGTTAGAAGCGTTTCAAGAAAACGGGCAACATTTCATGTTCGCCCATGCGCAGAGGAATGAAATTTTTATGGAACTACCAAAGAATTATTCCTGATCGACCCACCAAATCTGAGCTCATTTCAACGATATAAAGTACCTAGTTAGTTACTGAGGTTTCAAAAATTTCACGTTTGCGCATGCGCAGGCGTAATGATTTCCATGATTTTGAAACGGGACCATTTGCAATCCAACCCGCGTGTATCCTCAAAATTTCAGCTCTGTACGACTGTTTTTCGCGTAGTTAGAAGCGTTACAAGGAAATGGTCAACTATTCATGTTCGCGCATGCGCAGACGAAAGTTAGAGTACGATTCCAATGAAATTCATTAGGAACTAGGTACTGAAGTATCATTCATAATCAACCATCTAAGTTTGAACTCATTTCAACTATATTTAGGGTAGTTATGAGCTTTTCAAGTAATTTACGTCTGCGCATTACAGTCTGCATTATTACAGTAATTTGTCGATGATTTTGGTATGGAACCGTCTGTAACCCAACCCGCCCCTACCCTCTAAATTCCAGCCCATTTCGACCATTATTTCGGGTAGTTACGGGCGTTACAAAGAATTACCACAGACAGACACGGAACCAAAAATGTTCTTCGATGTCTGAAATGCAAAATGGAAGTGGAAATTTTCATTTTGGAAGACATTTTTTTTTTTTTTCACTCAATCACGAATCCAAGGCTTCCCTACCTTCGGTAGTGAGGAAGCAACTCCCTTCTATTAAAAGTTTTAGAGCTACGGCATTTTCGAAATTTCAACCCCTACTTGTCACTCCTTGCTGACAGTCGCCGAGCTTCGAGGACCAACGACACCAAACGGGACCTACAAATCTAAATTTCAAATTTTGGTTCATGGTAACCGAGGATAGTGCCCACAAATTTCTTTATTCCATTTTCGGATTCTACGCCTTCCAAATGTAGTAGGTATGGCAAATCATCAAATTTTGATGTGGGGTGGGGGGGTTCTCCATGCACGATTCCGAAGGTTAATTATTGAAAATACCTGATAAACCAAAATCAGGTTTGGTTCATCAAGTTCATTCCAGTCCGTTCAAGATGGTTAGAATCGATCGCAAATTATGGGGGGTGAACAAAACGCACAAGGTTTGAGCTGGCGAACGCAGGAATTGACGCGTCGGTGCGACGTACATCACCCAACAGAAGACGAAACCGGAAAAACTGGTAGGCTTTATGATCGCATGACATGAGAATCATTACATTCGATTCTTCAATTTCATCCAACAGTTTGCAGAAATGCCTACTTCACCAAAAAAGTAACAGGTACCTACAACATCCACACTAACACAACAAATTAACAAAATCGGCAACTTGTAACGCTCTTAAAAATTTTGGTTCTACTCGACCGATGTCGATTAAATCTTTAAATACTCCATGTAATTAATTTATATAATTAATTATGGTATTTAATTAATTAATGCTGTTAATAATAAATTCATCATTACGATTGAAGGTGTCTACGTATGCTCACAGTTGGTCATATGAAACAAGGTACCTACGTCGAATAGCGAATTCGTCTACGTAATCACGGAAGAAAAAGAACAAGCCCACGACACAAAATCATCTAAAATTGGTCGCAGAGACGAACATTTATCCCAATAAGAGCGGGACTCGGTTCGCCGATGCCTGGAGAACTGACTAAACTTCTGTTGAAACCCCAGAGTGCTTGCTCTCCAAGAGAAAGTGCGGCCTCCAACTTCATGGCGACATCTGGGATTTCAGAGCCCGATCCAATTATACCAAATATCCTCAAACTGATAACATTCGTTATACGAGCGCATTTTTCTGGACAACAGCGAAGTGGGCAAATTAGTAAAAAATAAACACAAAAATATCTAATAAATAATATACAAATAGACTACTAATTTACATAGAACCATTCGTCCTCCCCTCAGGAGTAAGTCACAATTTTCTTTTATTTAATTTATTTTTTGTTTATTTTGTTTACAAAACCGTAATTTTATATAGTACCTAGTCCACCGTCACGATTTATATACATGCAATTTTTGTCAGTGCACACTACGATAAGGCACTAAGACACCTTTTGTGCACTTTTTTTAAATAAATAAATAAATAAATATCGTTGAAGGCAAGGACCGGCATTGAGTTTGGAACCCGTCTTTCAATATACCTAGGTAAGTACCTACCAATGTTTGTTACGCTTTGTGTAAAATGTACACATCAGGTGGACATGAGTGAAGCAGAAGGCGGGATGAAGGTGCACTTGAGAAAGAGTTTCCAAGTCTAATTACTGAAGACCTTTCACTACGTAGGTAATACAAATATGGTGTTGTTGATAGCACCCTTCTATGAAATTAACTGTGCAGAAGCGAAGCACCTGTGACAGGTATAGGGGCTGTGCAGTGATTATTCAACACCTAATTTTTTATAGGCATCGTATTATAGGTATCCTGAAATAAAACGTAAGAACTGAGGAAGAATACAACGAAACGCCGAATTAAGTTGGTATTTTCTGACAGAGCGTACGTACAGGTGACATTGGAACAAATTGAAGTTCAGCGAGGCCTTTCAAGCTTTCAACTCGAGTGAGTGGAAAGAATCAGCCAGCACCTCTACAAAGTTTTCATTATCGTTTTCGGCAAGTATTGAGCTTCAGTTAACAATGAACATAATTCAGGAACTGACTTACCTTCCTGTCCAGTCGCATTGCTGCCCTATGATGTGTCCTTGGACCAGAAAGAGGTTGACGAGAAATAAAAGAAGATATGGAGTCTTCATCACCGTCATATCCCTGCATTTCCGTCTGTTGTCATGTCACATGTCACTTAACGCCTGCGCTAGGAATTTTTAAATTGATACGAGGAGGGAAGGGAGAAAAAAAATAAAAACAAAAACACTCAAGTAGAACGTTCTACCTCCGGTGAACCGGCGACGCGGTCCGTAACAGATGGAATCGGAGGCGCCACTGAAACTGAAAGCTCGGTCGAGAGGAGATGACGGGGCGGGAAGGCTGGTGGATGGCAGTGGGGGCAGCAAGAGCAAGTCCCACGTGTCGGTAAGGCCAACGTCCCGTGACGTCACAGAAGTAGCGGTGCGTGGGCTCTGAAAACGGTGGGGCACCAAACCAGAACACAAAACCAACAGATTTGTCTACAAAATACCTCGAGGCAACAACACTGTCGTGAGTCCCTCCGGGAACCACTCCACTAGAGTTTAAGTTCTCGCCAAACATTTAACCACGAAAGATAGTTTCCGTCAATAAACGGTACGAGTGGGGAGACAAGCCACAGGATCCAGGGTACACAACCTGGAGCCCCACCATCAACCCCTAACAGGGGGGTTGGAAGGGGAGGGCTCACTTTCCTATAAAACCCCGGATCCTGCGCCTTTTTCTTCATTCGACGCTTCCTCTAGCCGCTGGCTACTCTCTCTCTTCCTACCCTGCTCTCTCTCCTTAAACCCAAAAGATCCTAGATGACGGTGGTGGTCAGCCCATAACCGCCTAGGCAAAACCTCCTCAAAAGATTCCAGATGTCGGTGGTGATTCGCTCATAACCGCCTGGACACCTCTCCTCCAAAAGATCCTAGATGTCTGTGGTGATTCGCTCATAACCGCCTAGGCAAAACCTCTTCCAAAAAGATCCCAGATGTCGGTGGTGATTTGCTCATAACCGCCTGGGCAATTCCCTCACACCACCGTGATGAATAAGCCAATTTTAAATTCATCACAAACACCCTTCCCTTATTTACTGACTGAGTGCTTTCAGCAAAGCTTCTGTTTCAACACTCGATCGTCGTACGAAAACGTCCAGAATTTCTACTGCAGATTAGGGATGGGGAAAAAACGTGAAACTGTTTCGAGAAAACTGTTTCTTGAAATGAAACGACGAAACAGTCTCGAAAATCCTGAAAGAGCTGTTTCAAAAGAACGGCCACAGACGAAACGAACTTTATGGTCTTGATTCGATTTCGGGTCCCAAGGTTGTCAGCAGTCCAATATTGGCAAAATTGGGACCCACACTTGCCAATAGTCGTTGTGGCGGACAGCTTCGCTGCAGGAAAAACGGAGAAACAGTTCTGTTGTAGGAAAGAAGAAGGGGGGAAAACGGGTGTTAGGAAACCGTTTCTCCTGTTTTGGCGGAGAGCCAAAATTTCTTGAAGCGTGTTGCCGAAGCGGTTATTTTGAAACAGCTTTCCCGAAGCTGTTTCATACAATAAAAGAACTGTTTCGTTTTGTTTCTCAAAAAGAACAGAAACGCCCATCCATACTGCACATTAAGGTAGCCACACACGTACAGGCCGAGCCTTGAGGACTGGACTCAAGGCCTAGGCCTTGAGGTTTGGCCTGAACAGTCCTTGCCCACACACGTGAGGAATTTTTCCTTCAGTTCAGTTCGTGACAGCAATGGAGGACGATATGTTGTTGGCAGTAACGAGCTGCTTAATTGCAAAAAATTACATTTCGAAAAAGAAGAAAAGAGTGTTCAAAAGTACGTGGTGTAAACAGTGGTTATTAAAAAGAAGGAGCTTTTCCCATGTGAATGTGTCATGGTATTCTTTACTCTGCACTTTCCATAAACAAGGCTCATTTTCGTATATAGTGAGAAACTGTTCCAAATTCTCGCGATCCGACATAGTCGAAACAAGAAAAACACGTGACCGACGAGCAAACTCTTCAAAAACTCCAAGCAGACTGAAGGAAACGGCACACACGTGAGGGAGCGGCCTGCACAGTCCCGGCCTCAGAGGCCGTCGGAATTATTTTTCGGTTCGTCCGTTTTGGCCTGTGCAGGCCGTTCGTAGGCCTCGAGGCTACAACACTCACGTGAAGGAAATCCTCAAGGCCTGGACTGTTCAGTCCAAACCTTGAGGAAATCCTGCACGTGTGTGGGCACCTTTAGCCACCGAATTCGTGTGTTATAAAAATATAACAAAACAATGACCCGTCGGCAGGTAGCTACTTGAATGGAGAAGCTATTGACGAGAAGGTAGGTAGTTATCTGTGTGTTAGGACGACGATCAATCCACAAGACCACAAACAGCAAACAGGGAAAAAGTACGTGTGCACCACTAATACAAATCTGTCATTAGAACCGAACCGAACACAAAACGCGCACAGTTTGACACAAAAAATAAAAAACTGACAACTGACTCAACAGAGAAAGTGGATATAATTCACGAGACAACAAAAATCAATCTGAAGACGAGAAGTATCTTGTATCAAGATGACAAATAGAATCGAATGCACAAGAAGAAAAAACGCAACCTCTAACCACCACTGTCAGCATGAAGAGTGTTTCTTCCCGGCACCCTCAAGACAAACAACAACAACAAATTGAATCGAAGGGATCGAATTGACTGTGAAAACGAACGATTTTGGAGTAGAAATTAGATTTTGGGGACAGGGCCCAAAGTGGGCGTGGCAAACGACATTTTTACTCGACTGAGCATGCGCGGATGGGCCAGTTTTCTCAGTTGTCATGGCGACACTAGGTCCCAGGACCCAGAACCTAGGTTTTGATTTCGATTGGGACATCGGTACAGTGTACAGAGGGAAATTCAAATGCCAACTGAACAATGGAGTTTTTTTTTTTACTCTAGTGTTTTTGGGTGCCGGGGCAGTGGCCCAAGTGACCTTATGGATGCAACGCCCCTGCGTTTCATTAAGATAAGATAATAACATAAGATATTAAGATAATAGATTTATTTGTGCATAGGAGTTATATCTACGGTGACCATAATTTTGAAAAAAAAGGAGGGCCTTCTAAGAAATGTAACACAAATTTGATCAACCAATTGTACATTTAGGGCCTCTTTCACCAGCTATTTAACGACCTGATTAACTTTAACGGCCTCGGTTAATCGGACATCAGAGCGATTTTCCTTTCACCACCCCCAAGATAACCAAAACTTTAAGGAGAAGGGATAACGTGCCCGTTAAAGATTTCGTTAAAGTTAATTGGTGGACCCTCCACCAATTAAGAGGTTAACGGACGATTAGCAGCATGTATATAATGTATATTATATACATATTATAGTTCTTTCTATGTATATATTATGCTTTGAGTAGATGTACAATAAATTTTTTTAAATAATGTATCTACTACCTAGTGAGTAGTTATTACATTCCAACATACCTTCCCTATATAAGGTCAAATGAACGTGTTTATTTATTTTATTGGACCTACAGAAATGTTGGCTGTTCATTTATTGTTTATTTCATGTGCAATAATTAAAATAGCATTTTTTAAGGTTTCCACAAATTTTGAATAAACGAAAAACTTTTGAGGGGGTGTTATAAAAATGTTTTTGCTGAGCGAATACATAGGTGTATTGTTAACAGAATAATAAATCAAAAGGAGAGGAAGTTATACTTAACAAGGAGCACCTCTGTCGTAGATAATAATGCTTATTTATTAACAGAACAAAATGTATTGTATTTCAAAAAAGGAAGTACAGCAACCAAAATAACCTCACAACCGATACATCAAAACATCGTAACGAATAAGTTTTTCCTGTTCGCAGAAGTGGGGGCCCACGGTTTTCTAGGAGCATATATTTTTTCCATTCCTGGAACAACCAAGACCACGTCAGAAATAGATTCAGATTGAGATTGTATTGTTTCATATTTTCAAAAACGGCACAAGAGTTACACAGCAGAAGCTGACCAATTTTGGGGTGCGCTGGCAAAGTGGTCACGTTAATATCAAGTTATATTTCCCTAAAATTGTGTATAATTGTGGTGGTACATGTACTATAAAGGATATTACATGTTAGTTTGCGTTCTGATTCTTGTCAGATCCTCCAGATAATACACGTAAGTACAGTACTTAGATACTACATGAACGCATTGCCAGCAGTAGGTACTTGGTAGGATATTGAAAAGAAATCTCTGAAATTTCACTTACGTTTTGTGCCGTGAAGTCCTATTTTGAGTTTGAGTTGAAAGGCGACGGCATTCGTATGTCATAGTCGGAAGTTGTTCGCGAGTACCTACAAAGTGTTTTGATTTTGATGTCGTTTCACCCGTTAACTGTCCCGATGAGGCATCGTTTCGTCGAAAACGGACACAAAAACCGTCGGCGGGCAACACTGCATCGTTAACTTAACGAATCCTTAATGCCGCCATCAAATTGACGCTGACATCAAACTGATGCCCTGATTACTGTGGTGAAATGTAAATCTCTGACGCCACGGTTAACCTGCATGTTCCCGTTACGATTTCGTTAGGTTAATCAGACATTAGAGGCAGTTTGGTGAAAGTGGCCCTTACTCTTATAAAATAAATGGCCAAAATGGAAGCGTTTCCAAGTCACAGGACCCATTACTTCTATTGGTATTTTAGTAACAGGTAACAGGTGTTCTGTCCACAGTTCAACAGCTCCTTACTAGGAATAGGATTTTTATGTATTGAAAAATTTCTAACACGTAGGTAACTAAAATATGTACCTATATATTTATTTTTTTAAAATATGCATAAAATAAGAGAAATGTATAAAATAGGTAGTATCTGAAATATGTAAAAACGGGTAAGCATTTAAGTAATAACAAGTAATAAACTGTGAAAATATGTACTAATATACTAATATGTTATGTAGTATATTAGCATATCGTGCGATCGCAGGGGAGGGCGAATACAACAATTTTGCTGGTATGGAGTTAGGCACGTCAACGTTCGGGCATTTTTCTCTTCTATTCGAATGTAGAAAGACGCGAGAATCTAGCCAGTCAGGTGGGAGATATTCAGTGGAAAAAGTAATGTAAGTAAAGGTAATGTAATGTATCTTGCACCCTTATCCTCAAATTTCACTGTAAATCCCAAAAAATCTTGTAAAAATAACTTTCCAAGAGTATGAAAACAATTTTTTTAACCCCCCCCCCCCCTCAAAATTGATTGGTTTCAGTTTCTGCCCGTCCGCCGTACGCTGTACTTCGCACTTTTCTTAGTTACCATGAACCAAAATTAACAAAATTTGGTTTGTAGGTCCCGTTTGGTGTGTAGGTGGTCCGCGTAGCTCGGCGTTACTATCACACAAGTTTCAAGTTCTTGTTTTTTGTATTATTTACTTATATGACTATATATAATCTCTCTTAACTGTTTGTTGAATGCTAGGTATAATGTAATTAAACTCGCCCGTGAAATAAATAAAATAAATAAATGTCGTATGTAAGTGCGGTTGGTGTCCAAATTGTCAGGATGGAATCTAAAATACCCTTCTGTTACAGATCACAGCTCTCTGCATAGATAACCCGTCTATATTACATAATATGTACTAGGTATTCTATACATATTATCTATGTAGATCGTAGGCCCTCCGTAGGTTAGTACCTAACCCCGTACTCGTTACTAGGTACCTACCTAAATCACGAGTTAAATGTTGCTAAAATAATTCTTTAGATGACAAACAGTATACCTAAAATGGCAAAAAGAAACGCAAATAATGAAGTCCTGAAGGGAGACTGTTGATGTGGAGTGAAAACACAGGTCTCCGTATAGATAACCCTTCTATATAACATATGTACTATTCTACACATATTATGTAGATCGCGGACCTCCGTAGGTTAGTACCTAACCCCGTACTCGTTACTAGGTACATCCCTAAACCGTTGTGTAATAATTTACCTGTATAGGATCCACTTCTACGGAGATAGAATAATGAACCGTTGAGTAATAATTTGCCCATCAATAATACTTCAACGGTTGTTCAAGTTGCAAAAGTACCTACTTATCAAAAAAATCCAGCCCCTTCTTGGTAGATTCGCCATTGTGTAATAATTTACCGTGGTGTAATAATTTACCGTTGTGTAATAATTTACCGTTGTGTAATAATTTGTCGTTGTGTAATAATTTGACATTATGTAATAATTTACCCATCAATAATACTTCAACGGTTGTTCAAGTTGCAAAAGTACCTATCAACAAAATCCAGCCCCTTCTGGGTAGATGAGCCGTTGTGTAATAATTTGCCATTGTGTAATAATTTGCCATTGTGTAATAATTTGCCATTGTGTAATAATTTCCCATTGTGTAATAATTTACCCATCAATAATACTTCATCGGTTGTTCAAGTTGCAAAAGTACCTATCAACAAAATCCAGCCGGATCGCACGCCCTCCGTAGGTTAATACCTAACCCCGTACTCGTTACTAGGTACCTACCTATCACGAGGTAAATGTTGCTAAAATAATTCTGTCGATTGCAAACAATACATACAATTTCATAAACACCGGAGTCGAAAATGCCTGTTGGTGCAAACTTCGGGGCCTTACTGTGAACGAACGGCTGGACGTACGGTGCTCCGGGTGGTCTTAAAAAACTCGCAAGTTCAAGAAATATTTAAAACCGTAAAAAGATTCACGTAAAAAAAAAAAAACGCTGCAAAGTCCTTGTCACATGGGTTTATTATTCTATTATTTTATTGGTCTACAGAAATGCTGGCTGTTCATTTATTGTTTCTTTTATGCGTAATAATCGAAATAGCTATTTCTGATGGTTTCCATTACTTTTGGCCCCTATAACACAAATTAGGTACGTTTTTTTTTTAACTATCTTTGATCATTGATAGTGCCATTTAATCGTCTTGATCCACGTGTTGACACTTTTTCTAGTGTTATTATACATACTGCTTGTGATTTCAGACGATTTTCCAGATTTTTGACTCACGAAAAATCAATTTTGGGAGCTGAACATCTGGTACAACCTCAATTTTCCACTCCTTGGTCAAAATCGACTTAATATTCGGTCTTCTCGTCCCCAAAAACATGGAATACGATACCTCAAAAGCTCATTTTACTACTGTGTTACTAAAACACAAAAAGTACCTATTTTTATACACATTTTCACTCATAACTCCGCTGGATATATTCCGATCGGGATGAAAAGTTTCGGGACACAACTAGGGCCCAAATGGAGCATGTGTGCGAAAGAACGATTTTTTTAGACCGATAATGAAGCCTGTACACGTGATACGGCGTACGGCGTACGGCGGACGGCGGACGGACATTGCATTTTTGGAATCTACGCACCTTGAAACGGAAAAGAAAAAATTTTGAGGGGGTGTTATAAAAATTTTTTGCTGAGCGAATACATAGGTGTATTATTCACAGAATAATAAACCAAAAGGTATAGGCGTTTTGAAAATTTCAACCCCTGTTTTGAACCCCTTAGAGATGACTGACAGTAACGTCGAGCTTCGAGGACCAACTAGACCCCGAACAGAACCTATAACCCGAATTTCATCAATTTTTTTCATGGTAACTAAGAAAAGTGGCCCGTACGGCGTACGGCGGACAGACAGAAATATTTTTATTGCAGTTTTGGATTCTACATACCTTGAAACGTAAACCATCAAATTTTGAGGGGGGGTAAGAATTTTTTTTTTCATGCTCGATTCCAATGGTTCATTATTGAAAATAATAAACCAAAAAATCATTAAAAAAATAAACAGAGAGCCCAGCTGTTCCCCATTGTCCTCCGGTGAGTCCTCACGCAAAACAGAAGTGTTGAAGTGAGCAGAGATGTTTGAGGGTTTTTTCAAAATTGCCTGCTGATATTTGGCTGATCTAATTAGGCTGAAACTTGGAGAGCATTTGGGGACATGAAACGAGCACTAAATTAGGGACCATCGCACAAATTGAGACAATCGGCAGCCATCTACGGAGGAGGTTGACGGTTCGACACAGGACCCGATCCGTCCTTCACCTGCACGACGAGCCTTATTACACCAATCCGGGTCAGGCCCAAGTGTGTGACGTCACGGGTAAAATCACGGAGGGACTCCGGATCCCGGGGGACTCGCCTGTGATGGCCTGAGTGGGAAGGAGACCATCGCAAGAGGCAGGTAGTGGGAGCGACGGCGAGGGGTCGCCAGCCCCAACAAACCAAATAGAAAGACCTCTCTTATCCTATTTTCTGTCGTTCAGCCTTTCGAGATTACTTGGTTGCTATTAGGTGCCCTACACATCGACGCTAGTGTCGGAGGACCTGCCGCCCACCTGTAGCTTCAGACAGATAATTCAGCTATTTAATACCACATTATAGCGGGGCTATTTCATGATACTCGGATTTCATGTTGCTCCAATTTTGGTTTATTATTCTATGAATAATACACCTATGTATTCGCTCAGCAAAAAATTTTTATAACACCCCCTCAAACTTTTTTCTTTTCCGTTTCAAGGTGCGTAGATTCCAAAAATACAATGTCCGTTCGCCGTCCGCCGTATCACGTGTACCGGCTTCATTTTCGGTCTAAAAAAGTCCTTCTTTCGCACACATGCTCCATTTGGGCCCTAGTTGTGTCCCGAAACTTTTCAGCCCGATCGGAATATACCCAGGGGTTTTATGAGTGAAAACGTGTGTAAAAATAAATACTTTTTGCGTTTTAGCAACATGTTGGTAACATGAGCTTCTGAGATATCTTTTTCCATGGTTTTGGGCACGAGAAGACCGAATATGAAGTCGATTTTGACCAAAGTGTGGAAAATTGAGTTCTACCAGGTGTTCACCTCCCAAAATTGATTTTGTATGAGTGAAAAACCTGGGAAATTGACTGAAATCACCATCAGTTTGTATAATAACACTGGAAAAAGTGTCAACACGTGGATCAAGACGATTAAATGGCACTACCAATAATCAAAGATACTTAGTTAAAAAAAAAAAAAAGGAGCGTAGGTACCTAATTTGTGTTTTAGAGGCCAAAATTAATGGAAACCATCAGAAATAGCTATTTAGATTATTGCGCATGAAAGAAACAATAAATGAACTGCCAACATTTCTGTAGGTATGTCCAATAGAATAATAAACCCATGTGACAAGGATTTTGCAGCGTTTTTATTATGAAGGAGGTAGATCCGTTAACATCATGCAATTACTTTTTCTTCATTGAAATTTTCAGACATGTACAGCTTTTAAAGCTGTCTTGCCAGAATTCGCCTTCGGATCACTTAAATAGTATAGTGTTATTCGTCTAAACAAAATTACGAAAAGTTTGAAATGTATTGCGATAAAAATGCAAACAGATTGTTGAGAAATTAGGTAAGTCCTACTGGAAAATTTCATTTTAAATCGTCATGAAAATGGGGCAAGATTAATGAGGGTAGGCTTTTTTAGGTAACCTGTTTACATTTAGGCCTCTGGGGCCCCAAGTACGTAAAACTAGTGGGTCCGCTCACGCAATTTTGAAAGTAGGCTCAAATTCTGCCTCAATAATGGCTATTTTTCGGGTAATTTTATGGGTAATATCCATCAAGCGCTGTAAGCATGACAGTTGTTCGCTATAAGGAGCTCTGACAGTTGTTCCATTCGATTCGGCGGGCTGGAAAACATGAAAAACACGCACACACATCATACAACACATTTTTCTGACAGATGGCGCCGTTCCCTGGCACAATGGTGGCACCAAATACTATACAGCAAATTCTGGAGGCCTGAGGAGTATACTGTCAAAATTTCAAACCCAAAATTGTAGCTTGTAGCATGGCACGGATATATTCTATACCTACATAATGGAAGAGTCCTAAAATCTGTACCTAGGTACTTACATTGCAGAAAGAATACGTTGATTCTTCAACAATCTATTTCTTCGCAATTTTTCTCAAGAGTATTTATTAATTTATTATACTACCACATATCGTCGGAAAAATGGCGTAGTGGCGCATCTTTTTTCCACCACCACAAACGGGCGTAACTGCAAAAAACGCATTTCGAGATATTCGTGATTGAAAGTTTAAGGGCGTTGGAAAAATCAGAAACTGGATGTAAACAACCAAAAATCGTTCATTCCACCTAATAGTTGACTAGTTTAACAACCCATTACCTAACTTGTCGCTCTTCGCCCTTCAAGGATGCCTTAGTAGCAGATACGTCCTTCTCTCATTGCCAAAAATTGGTACCTTTTCAAGTACGTCACTCGACCGTTTCAATTGTGGAGGTTTTGTACAGGGAGTACTCATTATTTTTCAAGCTTGTATTAACATCTTTTTATTAGGTAATGGAGGAAAGTTAATGTGAAGAAAAATCACACGGTACCTTACAAAACTGTTTTAATAAATTAATAAAAATTGTACCTAAAAGTGAAAATTGTACCTAATGACTTAAAAGTTTTGAAAGAAAAACGGTAACTTTATGAAATTTGGTTAGTACAAAAATAATGAATTATCAATAATTGAAAGTTTTTCTAGTCCAGAGTTTCGTAGTCGGATTCTTCATCCGCATTGGGTTCAGGTAGGCAGTCTCTTACCGCAGTGAGTGCTGAAGGCTCTTATAAAAATGATGGTATTCCGAGAGGATGATACCATCATCGCACATCTTCATCAAATCCTTGAATTTGGCGGATGATATCGCCAAACGGGAGTAGGAAGTAGAAAAGTGACGCAACTGACGCGAGTCATGATTTTCAGAGAGACGTAACTGAAAGATACGCCCGTCTGTCAGTGTGTTAGTTCCAATAATGTTGTAGATACTCTAGTATTTGCTGTGTTATTAAGCGACGAAAACGTGTGGGGATTTGTGCTAACTCTTAGAGTCACTTATCAGGGTATTATTATGAAGCTAACTCAAAAATCGGATTTTTGCAGTTACGTCCGTTTGTGGTGGTGTAAAAAAGATACGCCACTTCGTCATTTTTCCGACGATATGAAACAAGTCCCACTGAGTGGGGAATAATCCGAATATTAATATGAATTAATTAGTTAAACTCTCCGTGTAGTTTCACTCAGTTACTTTTGTCAGGCTCCTGATATAAGAGGCCATTCTGTGTAGAGCCGTTTCCTTTGAATCAGCAAGATCTTGAGACGATATTCCTTGTTTACACTTTCGCTGACCCTTCGACGTGCTCGAGGCGTTACGTAAATCCTTTGATAAAGATTAAGCGCTGTTCGAACTTTGAACTTTCGAGAATCACGATCAATTGCAAAATCATTGGAAACCAGGCGTTCAAGTCGAGCCCTAGTCGTGCCTTCGTTGTTCACCAGGCTGACTTTCAGTTCGACCCGTTGTCTTGACCCTTGTGTTGCACAGGAGGGAATAATGAATGAGTTCCCCCATCAGTTTATTTTGCGATCTGCCCATTTTGACAATTAAGATATTATATTGGTACCCACATTCCTAGGTTAGTTGCACTTTTACAATGGATCAAAGGAAGAACCGAAAAAACATGTTAAAACTCCCAAAATCAACATTTCCACGCCCATTTCATACGTTTCACACAAACGAATTTTTCCCTTATCTGTCGAATTGAGGCCACAGTTTCATAGAATCAATACGAAAATGTATTATATACTTATAAATAATGAGTTAATATGGAATTATGGATTTCATTTATTGCTATCGGAATGGCAGTTCTAGGTAAGTAATGCGCATCTAACAAAACTCGCGCAAATACATATAACGAAACTCTTTATACTACTTACATCTACAGAAATATATTTATGTAGGTTCTATCGTTGCCTGCGCAGCTTACGCAAACAAGAAACATAAGTAGGTAGTATTTGGTATTTCCGGTTCTGTTAAAAATAGATTTTGGTGAAATTTTGAGGGGTCATGTGTTGATTGGGTCTTCCATGAATGGTGAATTTTCGTGGGTTACAAATTCTCCTTTTTTCTGTCCAGATTCTGTTTAACAACGGAAATTAACATTTATTGACCACAATCATAATCATAACGATGTGTTTTTATCGAAAATTTAGGTAGAAAGCGAGTGTGAAATTTGAATTTCTGAGTTCCCGCTAGAAATGACGTATCAGGTAAATTGCCGAGTAGGTTCCTGAAGGTTGCCAGAAAGGTTTGCTATTTCCCATGTTGGGTTGTTGGCAGCATTGGGAACCTTCGCCTCCGAGGCTTTGTTCCGCCCCCTTGGGCCAATACTGCCAATAGCCAGTCGCAGTCATTGGTCAATAGACATGATACGTCATTTTTTGCCAGTTTTTACTTTTAATTGCCCTCATTTAATAAATAACGCTTAATTTTGAAAATGTGCTTCAAACTACCATTTTTCCAAGAGTTTTAAATTCTAACTTTTTTGAAAAAATAATTTCGAAGAAAATTCCCTACACCATAGTCGTAGCGTCTGCGGATACTTCAACCTGTAGATTCCAATCAGACAACAGTCCTTCTCGTTGATACTGAGTTGTTCTACCTCGGTAATTCATCTCAAGTTTGATGAGTACTTTTAGAGTACCCAGTTCGTTTATGTAGGTACGTATGATAAGTACCGATATTTTTGGATAACCACCCAATTTTATGAATGCACGTAACATGCTTGGAAAGCCGTCTCAACTAAGGCATAGGTGCCTCATCACGTATCACACGTGTTGCCCGTTGGCATAACCATGACGTACAAAGTTGAATAAAAAAACTTATCAATTCCACTATCGACCATTCTTGCAGTTGCAGTACCACAATCTTCAATAGGTACCTAAGCATGCACATTTAAACATATGGCTTATTATTTTGCTTCCGAGTCTGCGAAGCAGCGGAAGCCTTGTGTTCACTTTCGTGAGCCAAAAAATTTTTGTCTTCAGAAATCAAAATTTCCACTTGCATTTTGCGTTTCAAAGCCTACTGAACAAATTTGGTTCCGTGTCTGTCGGTCTGTGGGTCTGTCCGCATTTCCTTGTTACAGCCATTACTTCCACGATTTTGAATTGATTCAGCTCAAATTTTGAGGGATTGTGCGGATCAGGCCCCTTGAGGTCCCATACAAATTTCAACATGATTGATCCAGCGGTACGCCCTGCGCATGCGCTAACGTTAAATTCAACAAACACGCATAACTTTCACAATTTTGGTTCAATTTCGCTCAAATTTTCAAGTGTTGTTTGGACAAGGCCTAGTGAGTTCCAGTATGAATTTCAGCATGATCGGACCCTCGGTGCGCTCTGCGCATGCGCTGGCGTGAAATAGATTCAATTTCCTTGTTACAGCCGTAGTAACCAAAGATTTCACCCAATTTCAATGTAATTCTCAGGGATTAAGCGGGTAGGGCCCATTGAGGTCCCATATAAATTTCAACATGATAGAGCCAGCGGTTCGCCCTGCGCATGCGCTAACGTGAAATTCTTCAAACACGCATAACTTTCGCAATTATGTATAATGGACGTAATGTATTATGGACGTCATGTTATGTAATATGTAAATTTCATGTAATGTTATGCAAGGTTATGTAATGTAATGTAATGTTATGTAATATGTATATTTCACGTTATGTAATGTAATGTAATGTTATGTTATTTTGCTTCCGAGTCTGTTCTATTTTATAATGGGTCACTGTTCTATTTTATAATGGGTCACTCTGATTGTGACGAGGAAGCTCCTGTGCCATCACCTTGGCAGTGTATTTCGCTTTACTTACGCAATTTGAAGATTATTTTGCACCGTTATCACATCACAAATCGTCCCTACCTATCTGTATCCATACCTATATTTTTCCCCCATTGCGGCTTAACGAATTGAACAACATTTACTTGTGATTACTTTAATGAATCCTAATTTCTACATGTAAGCTGTAGCTATCGAATTGTGTCATTCGTTCTATTTTAGAATTTTAGTTTTCTAGTTATCCTAATCATTTTGGTTTTCTTTAGAAATGTAGCTCCGGGGAAGTCTTGAACGCGTCTTGCAGGCGTTTGAGAGGACGAGCGTATTCCCCGAATTTTTCTTGTTTCTGGGACGACTGAGTGAACAGCGGTGGCTTTTTGATCCCTTCCAGCTCAACTACTTCATCTGGCGAATCCTGTTGGGCAGAAATTTTGGAATTGACTACGTTGACATGAATAAGTAATACCTACCTTGATATTTAACCCTCTCACTTACAAATACTCGTAGTTAGAAACGCTAGACTAAAGATACCCAGCCCATATTAGCTGCAATCCCTAAATATCCTTATCCTCATGAGTATTGTTTTTGTGTATAATATAGGTACTGTGTATTATAATATAATACTTACCTACTAAGTATATAATTCTAACTACCTACTTAGTAGATAGTTCTCAGTCCAGTAGCAAACTGTCTCCAAGTAGGATCGTACTTTACCTGGGCTTCTTCAGCCGCCAGTTTTTCTTTTAGTAAAGACTTCATGTATTGCTTCATATCTTCCTTTTCGGTGAGCTTCAGTTGCTTTTCAGCCGGTGTCGTGTCGACAGTCACCTATATGTTAACAAAAGAAACATTGGAGACACCCAGTTTCCGGTGAAATTTCGTCTTAAGTAGGAACCTACTTAATTCATGATTTTTCTATGCGCGAACCTTTCCAGATCAAACTTCGTCAGCTTCTATCAACTGTTCTACGTTTACTCCAGCCCTGATTGGCTAGGTAATAAACCAAAAATTTGCGTACAATTTAATTTTTAAGCGACTTCAAAAAAAAGAAGGAGGTTCTGAGTTCGACAAGTTTTTTTCCCTTCAAATATTTTTCCAGCGATTATTCCAAAATTACGGGACTGATTTCGACTAATCCTTTTTCAAATGAGAGAAGATCATCCCCCAGTGGTCCGGTAATAGTTTTTTAATTGGTTTTTTCTTTTTTCAAGTAAAAAGAGTAGTACTGGGCCTGTACTAGGCACTCTTCGATTTCCAGTGCTTTGACAAGCATTGCACGATGTGGCGACAGAAAATAGTCCGCCAAAGACTGTGGATGCCCCAGTAATGGAGGTGTCAGTACTTGACGTAGTAGCATGAGGTATATTGCTAAAAAGATCGCACTAAAAAGCAAAAAATAATAAAATATTTTTAAAAAATATATAAAAAAATACACTGCCAAGGTGATGGCACAGGAGCTTCCTCGTCACAATCAGAGTGACCCATTATAAAATAGAACAGACTCGGAAGCAAAATAACATAACATTACATTACATTACATAACATTACATAACGTTAAATATACATATTACATAACATTACATTACATAACATTACATGAAATATACATATTATACATAACATGACTTCCATAATACATTACGTCCATTATACATAACTAGCCTGACCGCTCGCTTCGCTCGCTATCCGAGATTCGCTGTACGCAGTATCGTGGAACCAACAAACGACGGAAAAATCCCATACCCTACCGGGTATTTGTGCCCAATTTTATCAAAATCCGTCAAGCCATTCAGGAGTTGACCATGGTCGACCATATTTCCGCTATGGTCAGGGAATTAAAACTGCGCCTACGTTCAACTTGGGAGGCTACCGGATATTGGTGCCAAATTTGGTCGATATCCGTTGAGCAATTCGGGATTCGACCATGGAGGGGCCCGTGGATGCGCTAAGGTCGACCGCGGGGGTAGTCCGAAGGGTCGATCGTAGATAGAATTTCACGTAGATTACGAATACGCGATAAAAAATAGGGGTTACCATTTCAATTAACGAAGTTGACCATGGTCGACCATAGTTCCGCTATGGTCAGGGAATTAAAAATGCGACGTTGCACAACTTGGGAGCCTACTGGATATTCGTGCCAAATTTGGTCGATATCCGTTGAGCAATTCGGGATTCGACCATGGAGGGGCCCATGGATGCGCTATGGTCGACCGCGGGGGTAGTCCGAAGGGTCGATCGTAGATAGAATTTCACGTAGATTACGAATACGCGATAAAAAATAGGGGTTACCATTTCAATTAACGAAGTTGACCATGGTCGACCATAGTTCCGCTATGGTCAGGGAATTAAAAATGCGACGTTGCACAACTTGGGAGCCTACTGGATATTCGTGCCAAATTTGGTCGATATCCATCAAGCCATTCAGGAGTTGACCATGGTCGACCATAGTTCCGCTATGGTCAGGGAATTAAAAATGCGACGTTGCACAACTTGGGAGCCTACTGGATATTCGTGCCAAATTTGGTCGATATCCGTCAAGCCATTCAGGAGTTGACCATGGTCGACCATAGTTCCGCTATGGTCAGGGAATTGAAAATGCGACGTTGCACAACTTGGGAGCCTACTGGATATTCGTGCCAAATTTGGTCGATATCCGTCGAGCCGTTTGGCCGTGCATAGAAGGACAGACAGACAGACAGAGCGCATGCGCAGGGCGAACCGCTGGCTCTATCATGTTGAAATTTATATGGGACCTCAATGGGCCCTACCCGCTTAATCCCTGAGAATTACATTGAAATTGGGTGAAATCTTTGGTTACTACGGCTGTAACAAGGAAATTGAATCTATTTCACGCCAGCGCATGCGCAGAGCGCACCGAGGGTCCGATCATGCTGAAATTCATACTGGAACTCACTAGGCCTTGTCCAAACAACCCTTGAAAATTTGAGCGAAATTGAATCAAAATTGTGAAAGTTATGCGTGTTTGTTGAATTTAACGTTAGCGCATGCGCAGGGCGTACCGCTGGATCAATCATGTTGAAATTTGTATGGGACCTCAAGGGGCCTTATCCGCACCATCCCTCAAAATTTGAGCTGAATCAATTCAAAATCGTGGAAGTTATGGCTGTAACAAGGAAATGCGGACAGACTCACAGACTCACAGACTCACAGATTCACAGATTCACAGACTCACAGACTCACAGACTCACAGACTCACAGACTCACAGACTCACAGACTCACAGACCGACAGACACGGAACCAAATTTGTTCAGTAGACTTTGAAACGCAAAATGCAAGTGGACATTTTATTTTATTTAAGTGAAAATCATTAGAAATTTTTCATAACAGCGTCCCAGATTTCGTTACGAAATTTCGTTACCTTTTTTGGCTAGTTAGTCCATGGCTAAAACACATTCTGTGTTAAAAAACCGACTTTAACAAAGCTGTATAAAACTGAAAAGTAAAGAATAATTTTCATGCTGAGCAAGCGTATCTACATAATTTATTCAAAGCCAATATAACAACAATTTTGAAGCCGGCGCCAAGTTTCAGCTAAAAATCCACACATATATTGTATTCTTCATATTGTATCTCTTGGTTTTTATATATTTTAGTTTAAATTTGGGGCCGACAACAAACATTTTGTTATAATGGCTTTGAATAAATTATGTACGTTTGTTTAGCATAGAAATATTATTCTTTAATTTTTAGTTTTTTTATACAGTTTAAAAAAAATTGTTTCCTACAACTATCAACCACGAAATCCGGATTTCTGAACCACTATGAATCTATGGGTACCTACTGAATCATTTGACATCACACGACACGTTTTCGTCCAGTTGTAATCGTCGGATACCGATCATGTTGAGATTCATTTTTCCCGAACGTTCAGCTCAAGAGTTTTAGAAACTTGCCTTTTGGTTTTGATGAAATTTATGACCTCCGCCAAACGGGCCCCAAAAGAGTCGACCTCTCCCCCGACTCCTCCGTATGGGAAAAATATTGTGAGAACCTGATTATGAAGGCATAGAGTTCCGCCCTGACCGATGTTTGGGTAGATGCTGAGATTGAAGGCACGAGGGAGACGTTTAGTTCTTCCATCACAGCGGAGTGCGGTAGTAGGGGCATGGCAAGGAGCCCCCAACTAGTGAAACGCCTCGGGGCCGAAACTAATAAGGGGTAGGTAGGTAACACATAACATACATTACTGCAGCCACACACTCACACACCCATGTGTTTTTCCATAAAACCGTCGTATAAAATAATAACATAGGAGCCTCCATACGGCGGTTAACATTTTCAACCTCCCCAGCTACTCTGAGATTATGACAGACCAAAATGTCTCTACGTTCGAAAGCAATACACCTAATGCTTTCCTATAAAGTATCTGCATTTTGGTTTATTATTCTGTGAATAATACACCTATCTATTCGCTCAGCAAACAATTTTTATAACACCCCCTCAAACTTTTTTCTTTTCCGTTTCAAGGTGCGTAGGTTCCAAAAATGCATCCGGTGCGGTCCGTCCGCCGTCCGCCGTATCACGTGTACCGGCCAAAAAAAAAAACGCTGCAAATCCCTGCACAACGGTTTATTATTTTGTATGGAATACCCTTCCGTTACAGATCACAGCTCTATGTATAGATAACCCGTCTATATAATATGATATGTACTATTCTATACATATTATGTGGATCGCAGACCCTCCTTAGGTTACTACCTAACCCCTTACTCGTTACTAGGTACCTACCTAAATCACGAGTTAAATGTTGCTAAAATAATTCTGCCGATGGCAAACAGTACCTAACAAAAAGAAACACACATAATGAAGTTCTGAAAAGAAATTGTTGATGAGGAGTGAAAAAAGTTGCAAAAGTACCTACCAACAAACTCCAGCCCCTTCTACGTAGATGGTATAATGAACCGTTGTGTAATAATTTACCGTTGAGTAATGATTTACCGTAGTAATAATTTACCCATCAATAATACTTCAACGTTTGTCCAAGTTTCACTACCTACCAACAAACTCAAAAAGAGCCATCATTTTTCAAATGAAATAATATCACAGAACAACCAACTCGACTTCATACTACGCCAATATAATCAGGTGATCCCTAGCAATGATTTCATCTCCACCAAATTTCCTATTGTGGGCGCGTCTCTGGTTACGAGATTTGGTTTGAATTGTATACAATTTCATTCACACTGGAGTCGAAAATGCCTGTCGGTGCAAACTTCGGGGCCTTACTGTGAACGAACGGCTGGACGTACGATGCTCCGGATGGTCTTAAAAAACTCGCAAGTTCAAGAACTATTTAAAACCGTAAAAATATTTACGTAAAAAAATGGTATAGGCGTTTTGAAAATGTCAACCCCTATTTTGAACCCCTTAGAGATGACTCACAGTAACGTCGAGCTTCGAGGACCAACTAGACAGCGAACGGAACCTATAACCTGAATTTCATCAATTTTCTTTCATGGTAACTAAGAAAAGTGGCCCGTACGGCGGACAGACAGAAATATTTTTATTGCAGTTTTGGATTCCACATACCTTGAAACGTAAACCATCAAATTTTGAGGGGGGTAAGAATTTTTTTTTTCATGCTCGATTCCAATGGTTCATTATTGAAAATAATAAACCAAAAAAGGAGCGTACCTAATTTGTGTTTTAGGGGCCAAAATTAATGGAAACCATCAGAAATAGCTATTTCGATTATTACCCATGAAAGAAACAATAAATGAACAGCCAACATTTCTTTAGGTTGTCCAATAGAATAATAAACCCATTTGACAAGGACTTTGCAGCGTATCTACCAAGGAAAGGGGTGCTGTTGTCAATTATTTATATTTTAGTCCGGTATTGTGGATCTTATTTTAATTTTTTTTTTTTTTTAATGGAATCCTGAAGAAAATATTGGACGGAGAATGGTGCTTTGTCTGAAAATAGCAAAGAGCGGTGTAATACCTAGAAAGAAAATTAAATCATGTTTAATGTTTTTCCCTCGCAAGGGAGAAATTAGATATAGTTTTTTAATGTCAAGAAAAAATGAAAGCCACAATTTCACTGAACTCTACAAGTATAATGTTGCATTTACTGTACTTATAATAGAACTCGCCATCAACATATGGTTGCTACAACAGAAGGTAGTAACTGTGTAGTAACCAATGAAAAACGTAGCTATTGACTCTTGTTTCTTTCGAGTGCGATATTCTTTATGGTTGCTACAACAGAAGGTAGTAACTGTGTAGTAACCAATGAAAAACGTTGCATATTTGCGTGTCGGAATTCACAGAATGACCCCCAGCCCTAAAACATTAAACATGTTAACAATCACATGAAAGAAACAATAAATGAACAGCCAATATTTCTGTAGAAGATTTCTGTCCAATAGAATAATAAACCCAAGAGACAAGGACTTTGCAGCGTTTTTAAACCGTTCCTGTACCTCCACGGCGAGATCCGTCGATTTTCTGCGCTTCTGAAAACTAAACTTCAAAGTTGGGCAGTTCTGTGTAACCTCATATTTTTTTGTGGTATCACGTTGAGTGTATTCAAATATCCAGCCACTATCTAATCTACAATGTCCCGAGCGATTTTCAGACACCGAGTCCACATCATCACCATAGAAATAACAGCTGGAATTTCGTGCGGCCTATTATGGTGCTTTCTGGTTTCAAATCACACCAGTGGTGTTTTTTTTCACATTAAACCCGTTTCCAACGTTTCACGCGTTTTCCAGGAAGAAGCGGCAAAATCCTTGGTGACAAGGACTTTGCAGCGTTTTTAAAAACCACAACTAGTAGAACGTTGATTAATCAACATAAATGAAATAAACCCTTCCACAGAAGCAGGTATGGTATGATTGTGTTATCAGAATCAGACATTCGTCTTCTCAGTCGAGAGACGTGAATGACAGGCATACGTGCGACAGTGCGATAGTTAGGTCATAAAAGCTTCGCGAGTGGCCAATTCACGATATTATAGAAGGAAACCCTCAGAACTATTGACAGAAATTTATAAGATACTTATGTGGTGGATTGTTGTCTTCTTCCAGTTCAACAGAGATGTTGATTTTCCAGTAGGTAGTTGACGAAGTGATCAAATCCACCATCAACCATCTACATGACACATCTAACCGCCCGTCACCGACTATATTTCAAAACCAATTGTCATTGTGGGGAATATATCAACCCAGACGTCTTTAAAGAAATCCTACTCTTATCCATTTGTAAACATATATTTGGCGCAGCATTTGATCATATTTATTGGGGCCCTCGTAACAACCCACACTGTCACAAATTAAACACCGGTAATAAATTACCTATTTTCTCTCTTGACTTCACTTTCTGGTAAGCATATACGCAGTCACTTGGTAGCCTAATGTTATAAACTATTGGTAACCCTTCTGTTCAGTCTAGATTACTATTGTATGTACCTACGCAATAGAAACCAGGCCTTTGATGTTTACAGAGAACATACAGAATAGATACATCCCCAGAACCCCACCCTTCCATACATTCATAAAAGGGTAACTACCCAGTCGATGATTGGTTCTTTACCTACAAGTACTTGATTTTACAAATTCCTCAATTACCTGTGACGCTGAAATGATATTGACTTGTTGAAGTGAAATCAACGAATCACATGTGATTATGGATCGGTGTTTTTGGGTACCAAACCAGTGATGTGCTCTATGGTGATATTATCAATAGCAATACGCACTCACACTTTCAGGAGAAGACAGCTAAATTTGGACAAGTTCAGATAAACAGATTCCAAAAATATCACGGCACACTTGAAATATTACAGATCTCTCCATACTCGGATGCAGCAGAATGTGACAGAAACTTTCGAACGTCGACACGGGGAGTTTGGCAGATTACGGGTATCGTTTCCATACTCATTGATAGATCGTTGTGATGAGACGCCTAAGAGGTAGCATGTCTTGTGCGTCCGATTTGCCTTCTCCATCGAAGAGGCTCAGGACATCTCAGGAGAACATGGAAATTCAGGACTCGGCGGCGCAGCGGAATCAAAGAAACGCGGAAGATAAAGTAGGTACTTATTTACATTGATTGTGGCTTATAACTTATCGTATTGTCAAAGCATAATACGGTACAAGTATGTTATAGCCCCGCCAATATCGATTGTATCGATTATCTCAAATACATCGATCCTTGTGGTATCGATGACGGCTCAATATGGCGTCCCGATGCCTACATCCCGGGTGCCGATATCAACTTTCAAAATGAATACGGGAAGACCACTGTAAGGACACCAAAAAATAAGAGTGACTATAACATACTTGTACCATCTATTCAGAAGTCCCAAACAACCTGCTCATTCACGGGATAGTTTCTGGGATTGTTTATCTTTTTTGAGATGCGAGCGCTAGCGAGCATCCAGATCGCTTGACAATGCGAGCGGCGGAATGGGAACTAAACTTCTTGTACACCCACCGTCTTGTCTGATACACGTCATCGATACCACAAGGATCGATGTATTTGAGACAATCGATACAATCGATATTGGCGGGGCTATAACATACTTGTACCCATAATACAGCTGCTAGGAAGTTTGTTGAGGTAAAAACTTCTACCATTCGTTCAGTACGCCTTGTTTCCTTGTACGTTAAGAGAGATAAGTAGGTATCTAGCTATCTAAGTATGCAGTCGGAATATCGATCATTTTGGTTTATTATTATCAATAATGAACCATTGGAATCGAGTTTCATATTTGTACTTGTTCCTTGCAAGGTGAATCCGATTATCGGGCAGTTCTAGATGATTTCTGGGAGGTAAATCCTGACGGTTTCCAGATTTTTTCGAAAATTAACCGGTTCTCCGAAAGTGGACTGTGCATGTGCATGTGCGTGACTATGTGGAGGGGAATACTACACTACTACTTGGTTGACGTTAATCTTATGATACGTTCATTTAATTCTGGGACATACCTATAATAAGAAGCTGGGTACCTAGATGAGGGTTGCTCTGCTGTTTTCGATTTTGAGAAGGGGAGACCCCAAAGACTGAAGCAATGCGATGTTTACAATGCCCAAAATGTTTATCGCAATTGGATGACGCTGAAGACATAACCCCGTATCTTTCCCCATAATTAGATAATTAGGTATGCACCAGTTAAATAGTATTATTGAACAGAATGTGTCCATAATCAGCGTGGCTTCACTTTAGTGAAGATATTCATCACAAACGTGTCAACTTCATTTTTAAACCAAAATCACATGTTGCCAAGGTCAAGGTCGATGATTATGAGTGTCGACCGTCCTCTGTGGCTGAAAACTTTTCGAATTTTCGGTTTGATCTTTGATGAATCAGGACTTCAAGGGACTTCTACATCGAATAATTCACTGAAAATTGTCTTAATGCTCGATTCAGTGACGAAGACAGTAACGCGACGATTCGCCACGAGGCTGGTACAGATCATTATTCACTGTAACTTTACGTTCTCTAATGTTGATCTCGGTTCGTAAGTAAACTTAGGAACCTGAAACTTATCTTTTTTTTAGAAAAAACTGAATCCATCGCTTAAAATACCTATTTAAAATAATAATCCGCGACGATTACTAACTCCCACTATGGTTGAACAACACTAGTCAAAAATGGGATATTTTGAAGGGGCTCTGTTGAAGGGGATTTGTTCGATCCCATTCCAGGATAGGTGTAACGACAGGACCTTAGCGTCCCGAGTCTCATGTTCCTACCAAAAGCAAACTTGTCCTGAACGCTTCGGGTGAAAAATATGCTAGGACTCATCGTGACGCCAAGATGAGTACATGACGGCAGTGACCATAGCAATGTCTTCTACATTCGGTCTTTAGCGTCCAACGGTCCTCCTCTTTACATCTCCATTCCTTCCTTCACAAGAAACCATGATATCGAATGTATCCAAGTTGATCCAGCCACCAGTGCAGGTTCCAACCACAATGTAGCTATGCAATCCATTCAGATGGAGATCCTATTCAGCTTCCGACACTGTCTCACTGTCGCACTAGGAAATCACCCACAAGAATGCCATAAGTCTGAACCCAAATTATTTTTTTCCGTTCCATGATTTGAGGCCACTCAATTATAATGTTTTCATTCAAGGCTGTCGCCCAGTCTTCTGACTCGAGTGATGGAAAGGCCGCGAGCGGGACCTCAGCACCTCCACAGACGTGTGCAGCGGCCTCAAGGCGTCTTCAGAAAGAGCTGTTCGATCTTCAAAACTCGAGCCTCACCTCAATTCGGGACATTCAGGTCGATGAATCGAATCTCCTGGTGTGGAACGCTCTCATTGTTCCCACACAGCCTCCCTTCCGCAGCGGTGCATTCAGGTGATCAGAAGTTTTATTGGTACTTATCGGTTAACGGGATCGCCACGGGATGGCCACTCATTTAACGATTTAAAATTATTTAAATTATTATTTTCTGAATTATTAGTTATCGCTTTCGTTCGTTGTCTGGATGTGTTTTCGGTCAGTGTCGAATGATGGCAAACGTGGAACGTGTGGCAGACGGTACCAAGTTGGGTAAAGACGCGATTTTTTACAATTCTTTCAAATTTGTTTTACAAAAAAAGCTGAAGGTTGTTTGGGACTTCTGAATAGATTAGTGGAATGCATTGTCAAGCGATCTGGATGCTCGCTGGCGCTCGCATCTCAAAAAAGATAAACAATCCCAGAAACTATCCCGTGAATGTTGTTTGGGACTTCTGAATAGATTAGTGGAATGCATTGTCAAGCGATCTGGATGCTCGCTAGCGCTCGCATCTCAAAAAAGATAAACAATCCCAGAAACTATCCCGTGAATGAGCAGGTTGTTTGGGACTTCTGAATAGATGAGTGGCCTCCCGTTAACCGATAAGTACCGTTTTATTTGATTCATATATTTATCATGAGCACCCCATTATGAAACCCTCTTTGCAGACGAAACTGAATGGGGTATGCCTATGCGCATGTGTGACAAAAGCCGTTTATATTATTTTCAAATAATGACATGTTCCATTCTAAAAATTTTGAGACCAACCGCACGATTAATAATTGTTTTTTTATGATTTTTCAAAGATTCCAGCACTTCCGACGTCATTACACCCCTCTCGCCTGGGCGGGACCGCACTGTGGCCTAGGAAATGCTGGAGTCGTTGAAAAATCATAGAAAAAGAACTATTCATCATAGGAGAGTGCGGTTGGTCTCAAAATGCTTAGCAAGGGACCTAATTTCATTTAAAAAATAAAATAAACCCGTGCGCAAAGCTCATTGGCCTCCTACAGCTCCCCAAAACAGGGTTATTTTGATATTACGTCTAGGCTCCTCTCTCCAGTGGTGATACTGGCTTGACCCAGTCTAGAATTTGTATGAGAGGACTTCTGTTTCGACGCAGTTCAATTCGGAACTGCTAAGGTGGACTTCTAGGAACCTACCTACTTCGTAAATTTCAGTAGGAATGTGAATAAAATAATATTGCATAATTTCAATGTCTAAACTCCACCCCATTCGCGATTTTCTCAGGGTCGAACTCAAGTTTCCCGTCGAGTACCCGTTCAAACCGCCTCGCCTGACCCTCAAAACGAAAATTTACCACCCGAACTTTGACGAGAAAGGTGAAATTTGTCTTTCAATCGTCAGCCCCGAAAACTGGAAGCCGGCTACACGCGTCAACCAAGTGATGGAAGCTTTGGTCCGCCTCATCCACGAACCGGAACCCGAGCATCCCCTCAGAGCTGATTTAGCAGAAGAGTTCGTCACTAACAGAAAGACGTTCATGAAGAACGCTGAAGAATATACGAGAAAGTTTGCAGACAAGAGACCGTCTCGAAGTTAATAACAAAATAATAATGCGTTTCCAATGAATACTTTTAGGTCATTCCAAAATACACGTTTGTTCGATTATTTTTGGACTTGTGGAAAAATTTTGCCTAGTTGTATCGTTACAATTATTTTCTTGAAATGTCCGGATCTTGAGCAGCGTAAAAGTGCATCGTAACTTTACTAAAATTCCACGTTTTCGAATGAGTGAAACCGCTCTGAAGATGTTTACGAATATTGGCTCATTAGTTCAAACTGTGAACGAACCTTTCACCGACAGGAACACTCGTTTCACTAGGAGAGTACAGATATTTTTTCCTTTCTACGAATAACGTGGGGTAAACTAACCGCTTTGGGTGGTGGTTCTGTCACTGAAGGTGCCAAGAGAATGAGGTCCAGCAAGTTTTCCACTAGCGCTACTTTCCTGTAACGGGACAAGAGACTGTGGTATAGACAACAGTATAAAACCAACTCAGATGAGGACAGACTTGACAACAATTTACTAACGCATTGCTTAAGAATGCTCGCTTCGATACGTTCCCATTTGAATCTTTTTCCGGGTGTTTGTTGTAATTTCTCAACATCAGAGTTCTCATTGCTGAAAAAAACGAGAAAAAATTCAACATTACTGATTATGCAAGATAAAAGTAGTGATACACGTGGGTGAGTATTAGTAGAATATTCTGGGAAATAGGTACCTATTTGAAAAACAAATTTCCGCTGTGGAGACTGCCACACAATAGGCACTTCCATGTTCTTCATAATAGTATGGATATAAGTTTGGCGGCAAGAGCCACATATTTCAGCCCATGCCAGGGGCGCCATTTCACCAAACTGTTGGGGGGGGGGGGGGCAAACACCAGGGGGTATGGGGGGTATGATACATCTACTAAGGAAAGGGGGTCCAGGGTTTTTTCCCCCGCAAATTTGTTTAAATTAATATTACATTTAGATGTAGGCTAATTTTATGCTTCCTTTTACATATTTAAAGTTTCAATAAAAGAATAAATACAAACAAAATCAAAGTACCCTTTTTCAATTCATTAAATTAGCATTGCTACATTCCAATAATATTCATTCAAAATATTCCTTTTTAAAATAATAACTTTTTAAAAGAAGGCTATGATATTCTAGATAACTTCAGTAGTCATTTTCATTATTTATCATGAAAATGGCGCCCCTGGCCCATGCCGACCAATGCGGCCTGACCGGCTGTCTATGCCGTAAACTTGCATAGAAACCTCACTTTCTGGCACCACACCAACGTCATTTAGCTAGTAAGCCTAGAAAATGTTGGACCCATTGCAATATTTTTGGCTGTCAATTAGCCAAATCAAATACGATCGAGCTCAAAAACAACAGGCACGATCTTGACATTTTGATACCAACCGCACCAATTTTGGCACTCTTTTACGGCAGTTATAGTTGAAAAAATCGAAAAATTAAAAAACCCTTATAACTCCTTTATTTGTCCACCTAGAAAGCTCGTTCTCGACTCAAACTGAAGAGTTCAGTGAGCTGAACAAAACTCAAAAGGAAAATCTGAAAAAGACCGTATTTTGAAGAAGTTATGGCCATTCGAAATTCCAACATACGTACCGAGAGACATCAAGCGAAAAACCGTCTAGACACTGGTTTCCTCTTTTGAGCACTTCAGACAAGATTCCATGGTTTTCTCGAACACCTATTTTTGACGATATCACCATACTTCCATTCCTATAATACTTAATAGGAATATGGAAGTAAAATCGTCAGCCAACCAACACTCAACATTAAATTAATTTCCTTGCAAAATCCACATCTTCTCTGGTCGTTAAGATTAATTTGTCCAGCTAGTTGAAGGAAACATATCAAGTAAACATTAGGTTTAGCTGAACCATTGTACTTAGGTAGGTAGGTAGTAGGTACTTACCTGCCTATTATTATTATTATTTTTCATTTTCATTATTCAGATATAGGTAATTATTAAGTCTATAAACGCAATTCTATATATCTAGGCACCTGTGTGATATTGCTGTATAGACATGACGCCGGTATTAAGGGTGTCGAAGGCTAGGAAAACGGATTCGAGGTGTTCGGGACCGTAGAGAATCGGCGGCTCTTTCAGGTGACCGGATCTGAACAAAAGGCACTGGTCGAGGAGGCCCCTCAGAAAATCAATCGGGTCATCTGCGATCAGTCAAGGGGAGAATTAATCAAAAAATTTCAATCCAAAAATGTATAATACCTACATCTAAATCATTTTTTATATAGAAGCCGTCAGTTGATTATTTCCTTATCGGCCAAGACGAGCAACAGCCTGACAAACTGTCCTTGCATTTTCAAAATCTTTTGATGTTCACAAATAATGTTATGTTAACAGTGTTACAATAGAAGCTTAGTATGAAGACGGAAGTTAGATTCACGTTGCCATAATTCACAAAAGTGATAATTATTGTAAGGCACGGAATGAAAGTCAGTGGTGCCAGATTTCGTAGAAGTCGGCATTATCGCTAGTTAATTGGTAAATAATCTATAAATGCAAATGAGGAAAGAAAAGGAATAAATGAAAAATGTGCTACCAACAGGCCCTAAGGCAATTTCCAGAGGTATATTTTTTAAATAAATTCTGGTGTTTTCATGAGCGGTTTGTGACAAATAATAAGTAGCCCAAATCCCATCATGAACGCTGAGCTTCGTTTGAGTCACTGATCGGGCAGTTCAATCAAGAGTAAATAGACCCGACATCCATCACATAAGGAGGTGCTTTGATGCAATCCAGTAATGCAGTTATGATGAACTTCATGACCATGATTAATCATTGCAGCCAAGGTTGATTTTGAGATTTTGAAACAAAGTGGGACCTTTCAAGATCACGAGATAAGTGGCACTGAACCATTGGCTCGAAAAGTTCATCACAAATTAAAATTAAATCTTTGATAAAAATCACGTAAGTAACAAACATATATTATACAACAACAACAGGTTAAACGGTAAATCAAACATGATTAAACAGTTAAATTTGATTACGAACGATCTGTCCCAAACATTTCAACCGCTCTTTCTGAAAAAAATGCTTATCGAAATAGTCCCTCACCCTCACAATCCCACACTTCAGGTGAATAATACTGATTTTAGCCCTTAATACCAATTATTGACCCCCAAAACTCCTAATTAGACCCCTATTCTGTGTGAAAAGCAACTGAAATGGTATTTTTCTGTCTTCACACACCCTTCCATGCCACTTTCAGTGATTTTGTATATCAATTTTAGCAGTTTTAACCAATTTTTGATCCCTAAAAACTCAAATTTGACCCGCTTCAAATTTTTTTAAATTGCTCATCCTTTTGTCTAGATAAGAACATTTTGGCGAAATTTGGAATTTTTATCACGTAACCAAGGTTAGATATAGTCTGCAGTGGCACATAAATAAATACCTATATACATAATATGGGTACGTATACATTTTTGTTAAAATCTAAGGATGAAATCAGGATGATCTGAAACGGATTTGCCTATAAAATAATTTCAAAAACTTATGTTCTCAAAATGTTGGACCCGTTGCAATAGCTTCATTTTCCTTGAATATTCGCTAATATTGTTGCCAAATAAATGTTGTATTTCTTCAGTTTATCTTACCTAACGTTATCTGTAACATTTAGTGCTTTGTTAAATTTAATTTAAATTCAGCTTTCTTTGTAATGTCAAACCTTATTAGCGAATTTTCAAAGAAAATGAAGCTATTGCAATGGGTAACATTTCCAGAACATGAATTTTTGAAATATTTTTATAGGCAAATCCGTTTCAGAGCATCCTCAGTTCATCCCTAGATTTTAACAAAAATTTATATATTAGGTATGTCTATTTATGTGCCACTCCAGATGATATCTGTCCTTGGGTAGGTACATGGTAAAAATTCCAGATTTCTCCAAAACTTTTGTATTGCCAAACGAAAGGATGAGTCCGAAGATGAGCAATTTTCAAATTCCAAGGGGATCAAATTGGAGTTTTTAAGGGGTCAAAAATCGGTAAAACGGCTAAAATTGCAAGCAATTGCTATAAAATCATTGGAATTGGTATGGAAGGTTGAGTAAAGACAGAAAAATACTAATTCAGTTGTTTTTCACACAGAATAGGGGTCAGATTTTGACTTTTGTGGGTAAAAAATTGGTATTATTGGTAAAATCAATATTAATTCACCTGACGTTGTGTGGGATGATTAATCACGACGGAGGGACCACCTCGATGACCAAACTATTTTTCTCAGAAGCAAGTGGGTCAAATTTGACTTTAAAAATGGCTAAAATCACGAAAAATTAAATAATTTTAAGAAAAGTGGTACGGTTTCTCGCTATATCATATTTTTACACAATATCAGGAATATTTCTCTGAAAATTCGCTCTTGTAGCCATGCAGACAGGAATTTTTTATGTTTCCGATACCCCCCCATCCAACAATCCTGGCTACGCCACTGGATGCAATCCAGTAATGCAGTTATGATGAAGTCATGATTAATCATTGCAGCCAAGGTTGATTTTGAGATATTGAAACAAAGTGGGACCTTTCAAGATCACGAGATAAGTGGCACTGAACCTGAAAGGGGACACATCAAACCTGCCTGAGCAACCCAAGTATTAATATCCTTCTAGAGACCACTCCCAATACCTACCTACGTGACTTCCATTGTTCCAAATGATGCCGCTTTCCATCCTAATTACAATAGCCATCTTCAATGGGAAACAATGCGGGGTGCGCTCGAGAAATGCGAGTCTTTCTACGATGTCAGCTGAACAAAATCAGCGCACCAAGAAAGTTTTGCCAAGCTGGCGCTATTGTTCCCAAGTTGGTCGGGCGGATGTTGCGGTGATATTTGGACGTAGGTACACAGCTATAGTGAAGTGGTGTAGGTAGTTCTCTTTCAGTTTTACATTACAATAAGGAATATTACGCTGTAATATTTTCTCCGGACATGACGAGGATTTTTTAAAATCAACAATCAATTAGGATAAGCTGGTTGATTTATCTATAATTTATCTTCTTTTAGGATTTGAGGTACGTTTAATAATATCCATCATATTTTTTTTATAATTAATCATTAATTAGTTAAGATTTAGTATTTTTTTAGGTGAATTATTAAAATAAAGAATTTAACTTTGAAATTTTTGTCAAAATGGTAAAATGAGGTCTGGGTAAATTAGGTAAGTAGTTAGATACAGTAGAAGTCGCTTAGTAGAAAGGCGGTTAAGGGAACAAGCCGGATATAAGGACAGAAACAGTCAGGTCCCGATCGACTGTATGTAAACACACAGGCCTGTTGTAGTGAGCAAAAGGTCGGTTATACTGCCGTGAAAAGGTAAAACGCCTCAACTCTCAAAATCACAACTTTTCAGGAGAGCGCTTCAATTTTTTCGCACCGTTTCCTCTTCCTAACGTCCCTCCAGTTGATGATAAATTCAAAATTCCTTGGACAGTGGATCAAGAGATGTTTGGTGTTTACAACGGATAATCGCCAAAATAATCGATTCTAACAGGCCAAAAAGGCTCATAAGGCGTTTTATTTTATTTCCATCGAGTTTTCTGTTCAGAAATTAAAGGCAGAACGCCTTGAGGTGATTTTCCTTTGAACAAATCCAAGAAAGTAGCTAGACTAATTGAGTTAAAACGCCTCAAGCCCTCAGGTCTTTATCTTGGCACGTTGGCACCTTGGCACGTGGTGATGATGAAATGGCACGAACAGTTGCATAAAAGCTCCTCATGTGTGCTCAGCTGTTATAAAAATATGGGAAGAACGCCTTGCACATCAGACCACAGCGCCTCAACTTCGGAAATGAAGCCAGCGAGTAAGAGGTAAAACGCCTTGTGCTGATTTTCATTGAGATGAGGCGTTTTACCTTTGAATCTAAAGTACGAATTGACGAGTTGAGGCGTTTTTAATGCCGATTTGAGGCGCTTTACCTTGAAATAGTTTTTTAAAACGGCGTTTTACCTTTTATTGCCACATTTTTTCAAATTTTTGAATTGAAATTCGAACATTTTCCGAATTAAATTTTTAATTTTTGACTTCCCCATTGGAAAGAGCGTCAAAAATTAAGGGGGGGGGGGGGGGGGGGTACGTGAGAGCCCCATTTTCGACAATTTTCGAGATGAGGCGTTCTTCCTTTTTACGGCAGTAGGTATAGTGATCAGTTTTTGAGTTTTGGGGTGTTTAAGTCGGCAAAATAGGTAAAAATGGCTGAAACCTCCCAAAAATGGGATATCTTCACCAAAAATGGTACCTACTGAACGATGATCCGAAACAGGTCAAAATTAGGTCAGTTCTGGGGGTCACAATTCGCCAGTATCGGTAAAAATGGCTAATATCACCACCTAGTATATTATACAGTATAATTCGCTTACAGAGATTGGTCACGTATAATGATTGTTTCCAGGTGGTCCCAATTCGATCACCATAAGCGACTTCCACTGTACTTACTATGTTTTCAAAGCCCTGTAATTTTGTATTTTGTTTGTGCGATTTAGATCTTTGTAAGTACAACTTCGAAAGCTTGATTGAACTAAGTATTTTCCCATTTCAATCAATCAATCAATCAAATCTTAATTGATTAGGCAAAATAAACCTATTCAATGCACCGGGATTGCAACCCAACATAATGAGTAATTTATCGCCAGCATTCGTGATGGAGGGCATGGGTTGCGACAGTTGAAACCCGTTTTCACATACGGAGTATATAAACAGTGCCTATCTTCCTATTATGATAATGTCAACGCTCATTAGTTACAGCACATTACCATATTGACGAATATTACCTATTGTTGAAGAAAATGTTTTACTAGATGAAGCTATAAATTGGCATTTTTTAGTCAAGACGGATTTTTTTAAAATAATAAAAGATATTGGAGGTACTTACTGACTTAACACTTCAACCGTGGAACCAAATCAGTGTATTCATAAAACCCTTCCTAAAGTACATTTAGCCGAATATTGTGGTACCTAACGGGTTCCTACTATCTGTGTAAGTCATGGCCAAAGTGATGACAGTACAACGAGTCGGGGAGCCGGAACACCCACGTCGTTTGGGACCACAAAGAAGAAAACTGGCGTGATTACACGCATTACCATAACTTCTCAATGTCGTCGAGGAGGCGGTATTTTTGAAAGATGACATCAAGAGACGGGCTAATGAGAAATTAACAGCCTTGAGATTCTTATGTTTCTACATTTCAAAAATGACAGGAATGAGAAAAGTAGACTCAAACGAACAGTTTAAAAGGAAAATGTTTGCCGAGTGGGTAAGAGGAAACCCTGTGCGCTAGGGATGTATGATACTTCGAAATGTATCGATACATATCGTATCGATATTTCTAAAAAGTATCGAAAAGATCAGGCCGATACTTTCAAAAAGTATCGATACATTCAAGTATCGATACTTTTTACAAACTCAAAATTAGAAAAGTTCCGGCCTCATGGATTGTGTTGTTTTGCGCCTTCCCCCTCCAGTGTTCCAGTTCCACCATAGAATAATTCTATGCCTGACATAAGTGCACAGTATCAGTTGAGTTGTTTCACGTTTCCAGTCCTACTAGATGCCGGACAGTATCAGTTGAATGAGTGATCATCTCCATTTTTATGTCAAGGTTGTTGACAAATGGTGGGACTTCAGGCATGGTAGCGATCAGGCTTTGTAGTCTTCTGTGAAACTTGGAAGTAAGAAAAGATCCTTGAAAAAAGTAACGGTGTCGATACCGCGAAAAAAGAAAAAGTATCCCGATACATTGCAAAAAAAAGTATCAAAAAGTATCGATACTTTTTCTTAAAAGTATCGATATTTTGAAGTATCGATACTTTTTATACATCCCTACTGTGCGCATCTTTGATTGGAAAGGTCCTCACAAAAACCTGCCTTCCAAACTACTTGAGTTACCCGCTAATGGCCGCTCGATTTAGGATTAGTTACTACTAACTTATTCGTTCCTTGGGAATGGTGAAGCCGCAAGCTATCGATGCCAGAGGAAACCACGTTCAGATAGTCTATTTCCCTCTACAACTGGTTCCCACGAGACCAAACAAGAAACCGCAGTGCTAATATCAATTTCTTCTGGTATATTATTTGTTAGTGTTAACCTCATTTCCTCATTTCTCGATTTCTTTCGGCAAATTGCAACAAGCGCCTTTCATTTTTCAAGACACGAATTACTTCAATAAAATAACACATCATTATAAATCTTCAGTAATGGTAAACAACGTTAGAGACGATGTGGGGAGGCTGGTTTTCTCGTGTGACATTTTTATTTTCCCACCATCGACGAGATTAACACAGCACTTGACGACATCTTGTGTACATCACTTGAGTTCAAATAGATAAAACTTGAGAGCTCATGATATCGGACCTCTCCTTCGATAATAAACAACACTGAGCGGAACCCTTGACATCGCGAGGAATCGGAGGAAGCTGGGTAACTAGGTACCGTTTTTATGTTGGTCACATAGTATTCATCAATTTATTCATTCTGGTAAAATTATTGCAATGATTTATTATAATTATATACCTACGAGATACCAACATAGATAATAAATTATCGAATAATAATTTTACCTTTGAAAGCATTTGATTTGCTCACCTGGCTCAATCGCGAGAAGGTGATTCATCATGAACTGTAAAAAATCCATGATCATTCTTCTTCTGAAATAACGGAAAACTTGCTTTTCCCTGTCTGATAGTTCACCTTTCACCGCCAATTTTTTCGTTTCGGGCTGAAACGTAGCCAGTGATATAGCAGGTATAGGCACTTACCGATTATCTTTTATACAAATAGTATGAATACAGGGAAGGTGAAAGAGTAAGACCTGGATCGCACTGGATCAAACATTTGCCACCACCGACAACACCGTGTGACTGGGGCTTTTGCTCGAGTCACTCGTCGAGTACGGTCCAACGTTTGGCCCAACATTCGACGCATCGTGTAGCGCCGGAAGGGAATAGTCGAACTTCAGCAACACTTAGCCTCAGCCGAACTTTATGGTTTGTGAATAGCATTTTTTCTCTACGTGAAACTTAGGCCGAAAGCTGAACTAAGGTAGGCGAGTCCTAAGAATACCCTTAGCGAGTGTTTGTGCGTACGGCCCTGAGACATAATAATAAATAATAGGTAGGTCGGTAGTCTACTTATCCCAGTTGAACTTACCATTAAATTATCGATACCAATCGCTTGAGCTCTCCCGTCGGCAATTTCACTGACGACAGCAGGAACTGTGTAATAAGTGAAGCTGTTGGGTCCGTCCTGGTCTTCGTCTGAGAAGGCCATCTCCACACTTTGCGGCGTTGGCTGAGGAGTTACAACGAGGCTACACTTGCCCATACACAGAAGCAAAAACTGTCTCTACTAATGTGGACCCTGCATGTCTTATATGAAGCCTAATGGTGTGGTTCAAATAAGTGTGAGGACCAGCTGCAGTCGTAGCTGCCCCATACGGATTTCCTGTTCACTCCGCGCTTTCTGAAATTCCACACGCAGACGGGCAGAAGCGCCGGTGATGAAAAAAATTTTGCTCACTTTTTGAACCAATTACCCGGAATTCTACGTGAATATTGATGAGAAATCCGTTTTCCGAACTGAAATAACACGCTCCATTCTTAAATGAGAAGTGGACAAAATTTGGCCCCGACGGTGCTGCCATCTCTTATCACAGATTCTCACCAAATGTCGTGACATTTAGCCTTAACAGTTTCCAAATGTTGGATGACAATGGCCAGAAGTGCCGAATGGGATCGTCAGAATTTCCAGAAAATAACCAAAAAACGTTGCGAAGTCCTTGTCACGTGGGTTTATTATTCTTGACTGAATGCGGCACGATTGGGACCTCATTGAAGAGACGCACAAAGCTATATTTGACGGTTATAAACTCGAATATTAGGTTGCTATTTATGACAAATTATTTTCGATCAGTGAAATTGTCACAGAATTGTCTTGATTCACCTATTAAACGAGTGCCTCCTGTCTTATTATACACATTTCCGGTGATTACAGCCATTTTCACAGGTTTTAAAACACCAAAAACCCTATAAAAACACCCATTTTTCGCCCTAACATCCCTGGGTGTTTTCCGATCGGGCTGACGAGATAGGGGACACAACTAGGCCCCAAGCGGGGCCTGTGAGCGAAACTACGGTTTTTTAGACCAAACGTTAAGGTAGACATCGGTGATACGGCGGATGGCGGACAGTGGACGGATATTGCCTTTTTTGGAATCTACACACGTTGAAACGTAAAAGAAACAATTTCGAGGGGGTGTTCCACAAAAAAAAATTGTCAGAACCGAATACATAGGTGTATTTATTCAGAGAATAATAAACCAAAAGGGACCCGAACGCGCCGGTTTATAATAGGAAGTCTGTACAACCCAGTTTTGTAACATGTATCTTTACTCAACAAACCCATTTGAGAGGGCTTGGAATATTTAAGCCAGGAAAACGTGTAGGCTAATGTTAAAAATACATGCAATTTATTGAAATTTTAACAGGGGCGCCATTTAAGGGGGGCAGGGGGGGCCTAGGCCCCCCCCCCCCCCAAGGAATTGATAAATAATGAAAATGTCTACTGGAGTTATCTAGAATATCATAGCCTTCTTTTAAAAAGTTATTCTTTTAAAAAGGAATATTTTGAATGAATATTATTGGAATGTAGCAATGCTAATTTAATGAATTGAAAAAGGGTACTTTGATTTTGTTTGTATTTATTCTTTTATTGAAACTTTAAATATGTAAAAGGAAGCATAAAATTAGCCTACATCTAAATGTAATATTAATTTAAACAAATTTGCGGGGGAAAAAACCCTGGACCCCCTTTCCTTAGTAGATATATCATACCCCCTGGTGTTTGCCCCCCCCCCCCCCCCCAACAGTTTGGTGAAATGGCGCCCCTGAATTTTAACTGAGTTAAGTATTATTGTTATGTAATTCAAATGCCAAAAATTCAGATGCCGAAACTAAACTGATGAGGATGAGGACAGTGGCACACTTGATAGTGAAGATATACTTAGATATTATGGAAGACGGACCACCTAAACTGATGATGCGCGAGTTGTTTATCAGCGTTTCAGTGTTCGTTGGACGTATCGCTGAAATACATACGGCACGGGAAATGCGGAATTCCGGCGCTCTATTCGGAATATCATGAGGACTAAAATCCGGCGTTTTTTCTGTAGCGAATTCCGCACTTTTGTTTATTATAGCACACGGGCAGCAGCCAAATTCCAAGTGGAACGTAGATTTTACTAGCCGAAAAAATGGTGAAGTGCAGCTTGAATCAGATGAACGATCTGAAAGTGATGTTTCCTGTCGTGCCGAAACAATTCAATTCAATTCAATTCAATTAAATTTTTTTATTCAGCAAATACTTTATACAACACATATAATGATTTTTAGAGAGTCTATATACATAATACAAGATCTAAACTTATGTTGGTTTATGGAAACCCTACTAACTACACTGAAATTTTGAAGCTGAGCATCTATCGGGCTGATGGGTGAGCACAAATCGCTCCCCTCCTACAAGATGGCCTAATTTTGGTTTATTATTCTGTGAATAATACACCTATATATTCGCTCAGCAACAAATTTTTATAACACCCCCTCAAAATTTTTTCTTTTCCGTTTCAAGGTGCATAGGTTCCAAAAATGCAATGTCCGTCCGCCGTACGCCGTCCTCCGTACTTTTTGTGCTTTAGTAACATGTTAGTAACATGAGCTTCTGAGATATCTTTTTCCATGTTTTTGGGGACGAGAAGACCGAATATGAAGTCGATTTTGACCAAAGAGTGGAAAATTGAGTTCTACCAAATGTTCAGCTCCCAAAATTGATTTTTTATGAGTGAAAAACCTGGGAAATCGTCTGAAATCACCATCAGTTTGTATAATAACACTGGAAAAGGGTCAGCACGTGGATCAAGACGATTAAATGGCACTACCAATGATCACAGATAGCTTTAAAAAAAAGGAGCGTATACCTAATTTGTGTTTAGGGGCCAAAATTAATGGAAACCATCAGAAATAGCTATTTCGATTATTACGCATTAAAGAAACAATAAATGAACAGCCAACATTTCTGTAGGTATGTCCAATAGAATAATAAACCCATGTGACAAGGACTTTGCAGCGTTTTATTATGTTCTGATACAGTTGATTAAATCGTTACCAAAAAAAAAAATCGTAAAAAGCGTGGCAATAGTTTCTAAAAACATTCACAGGAAGTCGTTTGAATAGCTTCAGTATAATATTACTACCTACCTAACTAGTAAGGTATTTATTAGTACTAATCCTCTTTTCTAAGTGATAGTTCAGGAAGTAGTAGTCAAACCAAAATTCTCGATAGAAATTTACCAACCACAGCAATAGGGTCGGTCTGAGTTTTCGTTTTAACGTCTGCATTTGCCTTTTTGCGCCTCAACTTGGAAGCAGATATGTCTGGCTCCCCCCTTTGAACTCCAACCTGAGAATATTAAACAATAAGATCAGAAGATGATGATAGTTGTATTGCTAGGTTAGTTTCGTCAAGAGTCAAGAGTTGTGCATATATCCGCCCCGAAGTATGTTCACCTATATGTGAAAACTTTAGGTACCAAAACTAGTACTACTATACTGTAATGAATATAATATAATTTTTTCGAACCACCCGCAAAATAGTAATTCAAACATTGTTATGGTAAAACGTAAACCTACCTCTTCTATTTCCACGATAATGTTATCCTTATTTTTGCAGGGCCCCAATTTTGGTTTCGACATGTCCTGGGAGTTTTTTGAGGTACAACTGTGTTTTACACTATATAAATCACTGTAACTTATCTGCGTGTCTGTAAAAAGTTATTATTTGGTTGAAGCTGTTGAGGAAAACCTTCAAGGGTTATTCGGTGTGGTGTGAAACGATGAATAGATGAATAGTGGGTACTTTACTGGAAAAACACGAATAGCTCCTGTAATACACTCACATTCACAACTTGCCGCCGAAAATAATATTTGACTGACAGGTTCCACCCTGGTTACAGCAGACCATGTGTAAAACCCACTAATGGTACAGCTGAGTAAGAGACAAGTTGTCAAACATTGCAGTGTCGTCTTACAATATATTTCGTAGCTTTTGTTTGGAGCTTCCCAGCGTATTTTTCTACGATATCTACCTACATATCGACTTATGAAGATGCCACTTCGACGCCTGGCGTCCATGCGTCCTACCTGCCTAATGTTTTCGAATCGTGGAAAGAACGAAAACCCGACGCTGAGATATTTATTTCAAAACATTCTAAGCACAGGTACGTATTTTGAGTGGTATGGTTGTCTGGTAATACTTGATAATCTAAGGCAGTTTACTGAGTTTTGAATAAATTGCTTTGTTTCCTCACTTACCAACTGAAGAAAGCTTTTTGAGTAGGTTCGGGCAAGGGCCGAAAAATTATCATCACCAAAATCAAAATTTCACTCGCTTCTGGCAGAGCTGTGCTTTTCCCCGTCAAATTAAACTTTGGTTTATTAGCGAATTTTCGAAGAAAAGGAAGCTATTGTTCTCGGTCCAAAATTTTTAAAACTCGAATTTCCGAAAGATTTTTATACCAAAATCCGTTTCAGACTATCCTGAATTCCCTGCCGAAAGACACCAAAAATTATACGTATATATATATATTTATATATATATTTATATATTTATATATATATTTATATATTTATATATATATTTATATATTTATATATATATTTATATATGTATGTGTCATTCCAGACGATAACTCTCGAAAGAATTGAGATAAAAAGTTCAAATTTGCACGAAAAATCTGTCTTGGCAATCGACAGGCTAAGTTCGAAGATGGGCAGAATCGGGTCACCCTAAGGGGGAGTTTTGGGGAGTTTTAGGGGGGGGAAATTACCCATAAATTCCCAAAATGAAAAAGTCCGACAAGTGACACCTCATTTTAAAGGTTTTTGTACGCTGAACACGATGGTGAAATCAGAATTGCGATATCTCATTCCATTCTCAAACTGGAGCACTTTGAAGATGAAGGAACGTGGTTATTTCTTAAGATGTTCTTCCTGGTTCGTCTGCTCTAATCTGATAACGGAATGGGATATCGCAATTCTGACTTCACCATCGTGTTCAGCGTTGGAAAATCTACAAACCGAGGTGTTACTCGGCAAAACATGGAACAAAAAATTTGTTACGTACCCAATACCTACTCTTCTGGTATTCAAAACATTTTTGATTTCCCCCTCCCCCTCCTTCCACCCCAAATTTTACTTTGCGTAAAACTACTCCTGTTTTAATTTTGTATCAAGTTGGGAAAACATTGGCCGAAAATTAATTTTCAGAAAATTTTAGGCGGAGGAGGAAGATGCCGAAAACTTCGAAAATTCGCTCTTATAGCCATGCTGCATGACTGTGGTTTTTATTTTCAATAATGAACCATTGGAATCGAGCATGAAAAAAAAAAAAAAAAAAAAATTCTAACCCCCCTCAAAATTTGATGGTTTACGTTTCAAGGTATGTAGAATCCGAAAATGCAATAAAAATATTTCTGTCTGTCCGCCGTACGCCGTACGCCGTACTGGCCACTTTAGTTAGGTTAGTTCAAAATAGGGGTTGAAATTTTCAGAACGCCGTATCGAGAAAACTTTCGATAGAAGGGTACCTATGGTTTTTTTACGTTATTAAATTTGTCTTGAGCTAAACAATTTTTTGAGGCCACCCGGAGCACTGTACGTCCAGCCGTTCGTGTGCACCAAAAAGCTTCGTCAACACGAAACGGTATTAATCCGGCCCGGATATCATCGCTAGGGAGCACCTGATTATAATCAAGGATGGCTGTATGAAGTCGAGTTGGTTGTTCTGCGATATTATTTCATTTGATAAGTGATGGACTATTGGATTTTGTTGGTAAGTACTTGTGAAACTTGAACAAACGTTGAAGTATTATGGATGGGTAAATTATTACACAGTGGTAAATTATTACACAACGGCAAATTATTAAACAACGTTAAATTATTATATAACGGTAAATTATTACACAACGGTTCATCTACCATGAAGGGGCTGGATTTTGTTGATAGGTACTTTTGCAACTTGAACTACCGTTGAAGTATTATTGATGGGCAAGTTATTACACAACGGTTCATTATACTTGACCAGAGGGTAGGTACTGACCACAGAAAACAGTTATCTACGCAGAAGGGTCATCTATTTCACTCCACATCAACAATTTTCCTTTAGAACTTCATTATTTGCCTTTCTTTTTGCCGTTTTAGTTACTGTTTGTCATCGACAGAATTATTTTAGCAGCATTTAACTCGTGATTTAGGTAGGTACGTAGTAACGAGTACGGGGTTAGGTACTAACCTACGGAGGGTCTGCGATTCACATAATATGTATAGACCAGTACATATTGTATTATATAGACGGGTTATCTATACAGAGAGCTGTGATCTGTAACAGAAGGGTATTCTGTACAAAATAATAAACCGTTGTGCAGGGATTTGCAGCGTTTTTAAATTTCAAATGACGGAAACTGTTTCAACTTCAAATTAATTTGTAAGTTCCATTCGTTCCAAGTGATCGATCCATCATGTAATTCCTGACACTTCTGACATCTTCAGCGATCATTCAGGTCAATTCCACGATATTATGTTTCGCGCGCAGTGAATCAAACATTTAATTAGATTAAATCTCACAAATTCCGTTCAGTAGAAGGACAGCTGAGAGAGGCAGGACACCGGTATGCACCTACCTACTACTCGAAGGCACTTTTCTTCTCGCCTTGGGCATTTTTTGCTGTCCACCTGTCACGCACTCGAGTTGAAATCAGAACGTGGATTGTAGCATGAGGAATTAGCAGGACAGGAATTCTAGAAATGCGTCTCCAATTTATTAGCCTTAGTAGGGCGGCTGTCAGAAGGGAATTCGTACGCGTTAGGAAAAGACCGCTTCGGCCTTTATGGCGAACAGAGGAGAAGGACTACGCATAGAGAACGAGCGGGCTTTGGTGTAGGAGTCCATAAATAGCGGAGTATTCAATCGGGGCGAATCTCGCTAAAAGGCGAGGTGCCCTACAGGGAGCAGATCCGGTGCCAGGCAGGAATGGAAACTTGGGCCCAGATAACTATCCGTTACCTCCGTCGGGATACGGTTACCTCTGGATGTAGGTACTTCTAACATGTCGAACGCACTTTTTCAATGTCTGCAGCGGCAGATCGGTCGTTTGTTTTGCACCAATACGGTCATATTGTGGAGAGATGCAAAAAACGCTGCAAATCCCTGCACAACGGTTTATTATTTTGTACAGAATACCCTTCTGTTACAGATCACAGCTCTCTGTATAGAAAACCCGTCTATATAATATGATATGTACTAGTCTATACATATTATGTGGATCGCAGATCCTCCGTTGGTTAGTACCTAACCCCATACTCGTTACTAGGTGCCTACGTAAATCACGAGTTAAATGCTGCTAAAATAATTCTGTCGATGACAAACAGTAACTAAAATGGCGAAAAGAAACGCAAATAATGAAGTTCTGAAGCGAAATTGTTGATGTGGAGTGAAAAAAGTTGCAAACGTACCTACCAACAAACTCCAGCCCCTTCTAGGTAGATGAACCGTTGTGTAATAATTTGCCGTTGTGTAATGATTTACCGTTGTGTAATGATTTACCGTAGTAATAATTTACCCATCAATAATACTTCAACGTTTGTTCAAGTTTCACTACCTACCAACAAACTCCAAAAGAGCCATCATTTTTCAAATTAAATAATATCACAGAACAACCAACTCGACTTCATACTCCGCCAATATAATCAGGTGATCCCTACCAATGATTGGCCGTATTCACAAATTCCTATTGTGGGCGCGTCTCTGGTTACGAGATTTGGTTTGAATTGTAATTGTATACAATTTCATTCAGCCTGCTGTCGAAAATGCCTGTCGGTGCAAACTTCGGGGCCTTACTGTGAACGAACGGCTGGACGTACGATGCTCCGGATGGTCTTAAAAAACTCGTAAGTTCAAGAACTATTTAAAACCGTAAAAAGATTCACGTAAAAAAGGTATAGGCGTTTTGAACATTTCAACCCCTATTTTGAACCCCTTAGAGATGACTCACTGTAACGCCGAGCTTCGAGGACCAACTAGACCCCGAACGGAACCTATAACCCGAATTTCATCAATTTTTTTTCATGGTAACTAAGAAAAGTGGTCAGTACGGCGTACGGCGTACGGCGGACAGACAGAAATATTTTTATTGCAGTTCTGGATTCTACATACCTTGAAACGTAAACCATCAAATTTTGAGGGGGGGGGGGGGTTAGAATTTTTTTGTTCATGCTCGATTTTAATGGTTCATCACCTATTGAAAATAATAAACCAATAGGGAGTCAACGTCAGGGTGGGCGTTAGAAGAAAAACGAAAGAGTTTCACAGTTTCAGAACCCCTTTTAGCCCCTCTCTGGATCCGCCACTGATAGGTAGGTTTAAGGTATACAATATACAGCTTTTCCAAGTTGAAATAAACATTTTTCCAAATTGATGAAACATTTTCCAAATAGATTGAAACATTTTACATACTAAAATAAACATTTTCCACATAGATTGAAACATTTTACATATTAAAATAAACATTTTCCAAATAGAAATAAAACAGTTTACAAATAGAAATAAACATCATGTTTCTTCCACCTTACTCCCCTATTCTCAATCCGGCAGAACATGCCTTCTCTAAAGCAATCACAAGAGGTGTTGCTGCCGTCACATCTTCAGACTGCAGCAACTAAGTCATGAACACATTCCTCATTCTGCCAAAGGCAGCTGCAGGTCTACCTCTTCAATGATTATGGACCTTTATGTTTATAACATCATCACATGACGCCCAAGTACCTAGTTTTGTAATCGATTGTTCGTTAATTTTTTATTTTTTATTTTTGGCGGTTTTTCAAAAGTTCAAGCGTATACGATTAATGTTTATTTCTATTCGGAAAATGTTTCAGTCTATTTGGAAAATGTTTATTTTCATTTGGAAACGCTGTATGGCAGGTGCTTAACTCATTCCCTTTATCATAACCCTTCTGCCAATCCAAGTTACACCTAAATTGTCCCGACTGACAAAATACAAAAGCTCATCAAAATCGGTTTAGCAGTTTGACTGTGGACCAACTCTTCCAGTTAGAGGCCCTGGTAAGCTTTTGCAGGTCAAGGTTCTTTCAGATTCACTACCTACGAACATATAGGGCGTTAAAGTAACAACATTTAAATACAAACAAAATATAAATACCGCGAAAATGGAAAGCACAATGATCGAGTAGGTAACTTAACATCATTCCACTCGTAAGACTAACCTGGGCAACGCACGGTAAAGTGGCGATGTTACCACAAATAATAAATACGTACCACTAATAGTGAGGGAATACGTAACACTAAATATACCACTAATAGTGAGGACATTAGTAGGTATATTAATGAAAACTAACAATCGCGGCTGGGTGCACCCGATGCTGATTCAAGTGGCTCCATTGATTTGTCCTAGACCCAAAATCAAAAGTTCAAATAAGCTGAGTTCACGATATGAAAGACAGTCACGAACGGATTCCATCACGCTTTCAACTAGTTGGAATACACTTAACGAGTATTTTTTCGTAGGTATATTATGTTACATCGGTAATAATAATGCATTTTTGACCGTAAAATTATTTTCGTGTGAAACCAAAGACACACATTTTCCATGTCTTTTAGGGCAAGGAGACCGAATATGAAGTTGATTTTGACCAAAGAGTGAAAAACTGAAGTTCTAACGAAGTTTCAGCTCCCAAAATTCATTTTTTATGAGTCAAAAATCTGGGAAATTGTCTGAAATCACCATGAATTTGAGTAGTATTAACAGGTGAATCAAGACAATTAAATGACACTATCAATGAGCAAATATAATTTGTCAAAAATAGGGGCCTGATTCGAGTTTTGGGGGGCCAAAATTGGTGGAAACCATCAAAAATAGCTATTTCAATTATATTGCGCATGAAAGAAATAATAAATGAACAGCCAACATTTCTGTAGGTATGTCCAGTAGAATAATAAACTCATTGTGACGAGGACTTTGCAGCGTTTTTATTTCAGATTCAGATTCTAGATCTACAGTCCCAGGACGCCATTTCCACATCTATATAATTGGATCACTCGTCCTAGCTTCCTACTTTCTCGAATAGTGAGTTCCATTCCTCCTTTCTCGTGATAGGTTCTTCAAAAACTGCACTGGTCTCAAGTCATGCCACTATTTTGCTCGAAATTCAGTCTGTTTAAAATATTCTGTCCACCGGTCGATGACAGACCAATCTTTAACTTACCAGATTTGCTTTTGGTTTAGGTTCCATAATGAGAATTCATAAGGTTTGTTCGCAGTGACCATCTTACGGCTATCTGACCGTCAGAAAGGCGTTTTGCCGTTCGCAGTGATTCTCATACTCTTTTCTGTCTGGATAATATCCACAATGGGCTGTTCGCAGTGTTTTTCTGACTATCCAACGACAGTTTTCTTATCTTCATTCCAGAACATGGCAGATAGGGCGGACGCGAAAATGACCATGCGCTGCCTTCTCAATTCCCAACCATTACCACACTCAAACCCCTCTCGTACCTTATCAAGTCGGTATTGGATCATGGACGGTTTCTTACGGCTTTCTGGGAGTCAGGTAACCACCAGAAAAAGCCAGTGCAAACAAAGCTTTAGTGTGACTAAGAGAGATTACCTAGTTCAGTAGGTCATATCCAATACTGGAAATACTTACTGGATGGGTACCACTGTGTAAAGATTTCTGTCAGTTTTCGAACATCACTACAAGGTTCGTTCCAGCGCGCTCGAGTTCGTAAACTAATTTGGCGCAGTCGCTCTGCGCAGGCCTTAGTGGGCTGTGAAGCGTTCCAGCGAGGTTCAGTTCACGCACTGTTTTACCCGCCCCGAGTTCCAGAGCCCTGAGTTCTTGAACTGGCACATGAACTTCCTGCTCCAAACTGAGGGCAGGGTTGCTAATTGAAAACTCGAAGATAACCTCGCTGATGTGTATAACCTCAAAGAAGAACGGAGTTAGTGAAAAGATAGTCTATTTCCACTAATACGCGAAAAACGCAAAAAACACTGTTGCACCGGTTTCGATAAGGTTCAGTAAGTTATTGTTTGTTACTGACGATGGTTTGATCACTGAAACCGGTGTAACAGGGTTTTTTGCGTTTTTCGTGTATTAGTGGAAATAGACTATTTTTTCAATAACTCCGTTTTTCTTTGAAACGGGTTTCCACGATTTCTTCGCGAGTGATTTAGTTTGTATAACCTCCCCAAAATTTTCATGTATCTGGTCTTCTCAAGCGAATAAAAATTATTATTGTTGCTTGCATTTTGTTGTAGTCTTTTATTAGGAAGGTTTCTAGTCCAGGCGTTCCAGCGGTTCAGTTCGTAAGCCGAGAAACGTTCATGAACTCATCACCACCAGCTCAGTTCTCACACTGAACTAGGGATGTATGATACTTCGAAATGTATCGATACATATCGTATCGATATTTCTAAAAAGTATCGAAAAGATAAGGCCGATACTTTCAAAAAGTATCGATACATTCAAGTATCGATACTTTTTACAAACTCAAAATTAGAAAAGTTCCGGCCTCATGGATTGTGTTGTTTTGCGCCTTCCCCTTCCAGTGTTCCAGTTCCACCATAGAATAATTCTATGCCTGACATAAGTGCACAGTATCAGTTGAGTTGTTTCACGTTTCCAGTCCTACTAGATGCCGGACAGTATCAGTTGAATGAGTGATCATCTCCATTTTTATGTCAAGGTTGTTGACAAATGGTGGGACTTCAGGCATGGTAGCGATCAGGCTTTGTAGTCTTCTGTGAAACTTGGAAGTAAGAAAAGATCCTTGAAAAAAGTAACGGTGTCGATACCGCGGAAAAAGAAAAAGTATCCCGATACATTGCAAAAAAAAAGTATCAAAAAGTATCGATACTTTTTCTTAAAAGTATCGATATTTTGAAGTATCGATACTTTTTATACATCCCTACACTGAACTAGCTCATGATCTATTCACGGCGCTGGAACAAACCTACAGCAAACTCGGAGTTTTGGGAGCCTCTTCAAGAAGTATTGCTGCTAAAAATCCCCGATGCGATTGTCTCGTCCAAGGACCGTTGGCAAGCTCTACAGCGGGCATGTTTAGTCGACTCGAAAGACGGGGAGTAGGAGGGAATTCATTTTTATTACACACCTTTATGACGGCTCCGTTGGGTCGATAATAAAATTTTACAACCCTCGCCCCCTCGAACGACGGAACCATTGTTGGTTCGACGGCTGGTCGGAGCGTTTATGTTGTAGCGTTATGAGTTTATTGCCCGACGTCTCTTCCAAGGTGTTTCCAAACCTGAAGTTGATCGCTGAGGTTTTAGTTTAGTGGACATTTTGACATTCGATTTTTTTCGTTCCTTTTGGTCAAAAAAACCGATCGCCACAGATGTGCCATCATTTTTTTTTTATCCAAACAGTAAATATTCGGCAAAGAATGAAGGAACGCTCGAGCCTTGGTGCCCCTATTCTTCGTGACCTAATGTACAGGATAACTAGTTCGGAACTTGCTTACTGATAGGTTCATGAAATTTCCACTCTCTTGGTACCGACCACCGAGTACCAAAGTAAGTCGTTGATCTCCATCAAGACAGAAAACTACAGGATAAAAATAGAATAGTCTATTTCCGCGTAAACTAACAAACAAACTGTAGACCGGTTTCGGTTGTTAAACCATCATCAGTACACAATAGAATAGAATTCTATTCTACCGTAATCAGTACACAATATAATAGAATTCTATTCTACCACCATCAGTGCACAATATAATAGAATTCTATTGTGTACTGATGATGGTTTAACAACAGAAACCGGTCCACAGTTTGTTTGTTAATTTACGTGGAAATATGCTATTCTATTTTTATCCTGTAGTTTTTTGCTATGGATTTCCACTACTCCGCCGCAAGTGATTTAAGTTATATCCATCAAGACAGCCAACGAATATCTAAAATCACTTTCTTTCCTTAATTCTTGAAAAATTGCTTGAACCACGAGACTCGATTTCGAAACCGAAATTCGCCAAAATGGTGCGTGATTTGAATCACCTCTTCCCAAGTGCTAATATTGATGATGTTTTCGTATGAAGTTTTAGCTGTTATTGTGAACGATGTGGTCGCGCTGCAGAAAGAGCCTTTATAAACAGGGGATTGAATACTATTTGAAAAAACCCTCATACTATGAAAAGTTTCAAAGAGCTACGCATTTTTCAAATTAATAATCCCCTATACTTTTCACCCTTTCCTTAGCAAGAAAATCCATATTACACTCCACGATTTTAATTCCAGATCAAGGTAATGGATACCTATATGTTTATACATTACCTTGTATGGATTAACAAAATTGTGGAGTGTAATTTGTAATGTATATCTATATATTATGTTGACGCGCTTCTGTATGTTTTAAATGGCGCAAAGTGGCTACCACTGGCTATAATTATATTGCCAGAAGTCTTGGGGTTACAGAGCAGAACTAATACGGCACTTTAACTGGGGGAACTATTAGTTCGATCAAGGTCTAGTGTGCTGTGGCATCCCTCCATTACTGCTTAATATTGATTATTGATTTGTTATGTATACTTGCCTTGATTGTTCCTTGATGGCAGGGTACCACAATGTCAAACCGTACAGTTTACGCCGAGCGACCCAAAATTCGAGAACAGAATGTTGTACTATTTAACTTAACTGATATAGTATAGGAAAATGAACAAAGGTTATGCCAATAAGTATGGAATAAATAATAAAAATCACAATAAATCAAAAATATCATGCACATAAATGCGCATGCTCTGACAGACTGGCATAGCTCATAGTCAACATTCTTGTATACGTACATATATATAATGTAAAATATCTTAATATGCTATATTCAAATAAATGCATGTCTTTCTTCTTCTATACCTATATGTCTAACATGTAAAATAATTGCTAGCATAGGTTTTATTCACACATTTTGGTTTATTATTCTGTGAATAATACACCTGTGTAATCGCTCAGCAAACTCGTGAGAGCTAGTTACGAGAAACAGTTACCCGGAGCGCGTTGGCCGTAATGGATACGTGGCATTCACTCTGGGGAGCTCATGTGAGTAGTTCATCATGTTGAAGAACGATAAATTGGGTACTTGGTTGCTCAATCCTCAATGCTCAGGGAAACCCTACTGCCAGTATTTTCGTAGGTACCTACAACCTATATGTCAAAGTTGGATACCTGTTAGGATCATCAAACAAACCGTAATCAAGAAAAGTTTAATTTCTATGCACAACACAGCGGAGCATCGATATTACAAATTGGTAAATCAATAAACTGATAGGTCTATGATTCAAATAAAACCTGCCAGCGTCGCGGACGTGATCAGCTGTCCTCCAATTGAGGATCCGAATTCGACCTGATCATTTCGCTCTTTACTTGGCTACTCATTGCCTCGGCCCCATCAGGTTGATGGCAATGTTGCATATGATCCGTCGTGAAAGTTTCAGTAGTACCTAATTGAGTTTACCGAAAAATATTTTGGTATAATTTTATAAATCTAGATGAAATTTATTTACAATTTACTATAGGTACTGTACCTTTTTTTTACCAAATCCCTTCCTGAATATTTTTTTGGACACTAAATTTTATAGAATACGATCGATCACAAGTGCGTAGTTTTTACCAAAAATTTCGTGAATTTGCCGTGTTGCAGCTTATTTCAGTGTTGAGCATCAATCAAGAACATCAGTTAGGCACGCTAACTAGTAATTTCATGCATTGAGCTAAATGAAACAAAGTGATATCTAGTGGAAATACCCGTATCGCACAGAAACAATGAAATCTGAATGTGCATTATGTAAATTTCTAGGATATTCCAAATTACAATCAAATCAGAAAATTGTACAAGATATAATTTGAAGAAATTCAAAAAACACAAACGGTGGGTACAGCTTCCGTACAAGTACGCAACCACGAGGGACATTTTATGTCTTAGCGCCCCCTCCCGCACCCACACCAAGTACTTCGTACTTAATTGTTTTGGTCAAGATTTCCAACGAATGGTACCTAGTCCGAACAGCCTTCAGTCCCAATTAGTTCGGATTAGCCGGACTCCACTGTATTATGTACGTAAACATTCATTTAAACAATCACGCTCATACCGCAGCTTGTTGGCCACGCAGTCCGCAGTGGTTAACGTAGTATGGTTAGGTAAATCGAGAGCTATCCAACGAGTGGTGAACGATTTTTGTACGATGATAACTGGCGAAGATAAAGTTCCGTAGCAACGAATCGGTTGTAAGCGAAAATCATCAGAAATTTTCGTGAAGATTTCGTGTGACGGTTTTTGTGTAACCTTTTTCGAGTTATGTGCCAGAGTAAAGACATAAAATGTCAAAAATTTGTATAACGCCCCCTCAAATTTTTTTTACGTTTCAAGGTGAGTAGATTCCAAAAATGCAATGTCCGTCCGCCGTATCACGTGTACCGGCTTCATTTTCGGTCTAAAAAATTCGTTCTTTCGCACACATGCTCCATTTGGGCCCTAGTTGTGTCCCGAAACTTTGCAGTCAGATCGGAATATACCCAGGGGTGTTATGAGTGAAAATGTGTATAATAATAGGTACTTTTTGTGTTTTAGTACCATGTCAGTAACATGAGCTTTTGCTGTATTGTTTTCCATGTTTTTGGGACGAGAAGACCGAATAGTCGATTTTGACCCAAGAGTGGAAAATTGAGGTTCTAACGAAGTTTTAGCCTTAAATTTACGTTGAATTTTGGTCTAAAATCGTCGTGTTTTTCCGCACACAGTTCGGGTCCCCGTTTGGGTCCTAGTTGTGCTCCGAAGCACGGCAGCCCGATCGCCCCAGGGGTGATATGGGAGAAAAACGAGTGTAACAATAGGGGTTTTCGAGGGATTTTTGAGGTTTCAGTGAACATGAGCTTGTGGTATATCGTTTTCCATGTTTTTTAGGGCGAGATGACCGAATATTTGGTTGATTTTGACCGAAGAGTGAAGAATTGAGGTTGGAACGAAGGTTAAGCTCCCGAAATTCATTTTTTTATGAGTCAAAAACATGGGAAATTGTCTGAAATCACCATAAATTTGTATAATAACACTAGAAGTAGTATCAACAGGTGAACCAAGACAAATAAATGGTACTATCAGTGATCAAAAATAATCTGTTGAAAGGAAAGGCCGAGCCTAATTCGTGTTTTTGGGGGGCCAAAACTGGTGGAAATCATCAAAAATAGCCATTTCAATAATTGCACATGAAAGAAACAATAAATGAACAGCCAACATTTCTGTACGTATGTCCAATAGAATAATAAACCCATGTGACAAGGACTTTGCAGCGTTTTTCGTATACTGGCGCTCATAAGGCTTCCTGAAAACTTTATTTAAACTAGTTAGATATTATGACGCAAAAAAACACAAGAAATTGAAAGGTATGTAAAGAGGTAAGATTTTTCACATAATTATTTTCTAAGCCAGAAGATTAAACATTACCATCCCACGTATAAATTTTAAGGTCACAACCAATAAGTAGGTATTTCCGCCACAGAGTAAGAAACTGTGTTCTGAGAGAATCTTATTCCCTGGAGAACTTTTCATCTGCGAGATATATTGGCGGAGGGATTCATTAAAAAGACAGTTCAGACCTTGATTTCGTAACTCTTGCGATGGTTTCTGAGCCAGATGTAGCTGCTGAGTTTCCCGTGTGAAGCCGCGGGAGTGACAAGTCAGTAGGCCACATTTGGAACTAGGAACTTGAAGCCACGAGGTCCCGTTCCCACCAGTTGATATCATAGTTATAAATCATTACTTCTAAATGCACGTGGTGAAAACCCCTGTCCCTTCGATAGGTGTTTCTTACGTTCCTTATATTTACGTATTACCCTAAGGGTTATACATAGGTATTAAATACCAATGTATTTAATGCAACCGGCCCGAAAAACTGAAAAAATAGTAACTACAACAAACTAAAGAATTTGTCAAAAATAAGTGAATTTGAACAGCCTCAAGAGATTGTGGGCTATCTGGCTACTACTGGTTTTGAAATTGGGCATGGCAGCCATGTATGGGCCGTGGAGAACAAGAATTGCAAAAATCTCAAGGCCTTCATCAAGATGCAGTCAGAACAGACTTTCGTTCACAATAAGGGCTCCAGATAAAACAACATGTGGATGAATAACTAGGGGGGAAAAAAGAGAAGTTCCAGTCATGCAGCATGGCTATATGAGCGAATTTTTGAAGAAATATTCGTGCTATTATGTAAAAAAATAATGTAGGAGAAACCATACCACTTTTCGTAAAACTATAAATTATTTTTGTTCGTGGTTTTAGCCATTTTCACCGATTTTTGACCATCATAAAGTCAAATTTGTGAGAAAAATATTTTTATCGTCGAAAAAGTGAGTCACCATCCCATACAACGTCAGGTGAATTAATAGTGATTTTAGCCATTAATACCAATTTTTGAATCCCAAAAATCCAAATTTCACCCTATTCTGTATGAAAAACAACTAAAACGGTATTTTTCTGTGTTCATACCACTTTCGGTTATTTTATATCGATAGTTCGCAATTTTAGCCGTTTTTAGCGATTTTTGACCCCTAAAAACTCTACGAACTAAATCACTCGCGACGAAATCGTGGAAACCCATTTCAAAGAAAAACGGAGTTATTGAAAAACGGAGTTATTGAAAAATAGTCTATTTCCACTAATACACGAAAAACGCAAAAAACACTGTTATACCGGTTTCGGTGATCAAACCATCGTCAGTAACACACAATAACGGTTTGATCACCGAAACCGGTATAACAGTGTTTTTTGCGTTTTTCGTGTATTAGTGGAAATAGACTATTTTTCAATAAATCCGTTTTTTCTCTAAAAACTCTAATTTGACCCCCTTAGAATTTTTGAAAATTGCTCATCTTCGAGCTCATATTTTTTTTGTGGCAATACTAACTTTTTGGCGAAATTTGGAATTTTTATCATGTTCGATTACCTAAGTTCAGATATCGTCTGGAGTGACACATAAACAAATATATGTGTATATAATAAATAAGTAATATAGGTATATACCTATAAATTTTTGTTAAAATCGGGGTGAATTCAAGATGCTCTGAAACGGATATGCCAATAAAAAATTTCAAAAATGCATGTTCTAAAAATTTTGGGCCCATTGCCACAGCTTCATTTTTTTTTAAATTCGTTAAGGTCAGTGATGCATGGTCAGTGAATTCCTAGTGATTCATGATAGTCACAGGTGATTCAAATCAACTGAAATAGTTTCATGTTTGGGGTTTAAAAAAAACAGACTAGCACCATATATGCTGAAGATACCTAGTTACAGTCTGATTTTGATGCATTTTCCCGAATACTGAGTGGAGCAATTTAAGCACTGCGAAGAATGCTGTGATCCTGACCGAATAAGATTAACAGGTTATAGCCGAATAAGGTTTATAGCTCTATAATATCGGACCATGCTTAAGATTTTACCTACCTGCCAACTTTCACGCCTAGCATGCATACGATACTATGTATAGGTATTCAACCAAACTTTTTATTATGGCCCTCCAGTTTGATAATTCAAAAGGTTATTATTATAGTGCGAGCACTCTTTCAAGTGAACAAATCCAAAGGTTAAAATTAATTAGGTTCCTACCCCGAGGCTTCGAAAACTTCCATTAGTTATACTGTCAGTTATTCCATTAAATCTTTTTGTTTCTGATCCTCTTGAAGAGCCTTCCTCTTTAGCCAAGTCTTTTGTGGCAGTGTTCATCTATTGTGAGGCAACAGGCATTCTTCTCCTAGCACGTGCACCTCTCCTTTATATGGCTTCTTTCCCCAAGGTTCAACCTGGATGCCACTTTTCAAGCGACATCACTCAAACGGAATCTCTCGCTCTTTTTCGCTATAGTTGAAAGTTGGCCTCTAAAACCTTCGGTTTCTCTAGACGTACGGTAGGGTTGGTATTAATCGGTTGGCACGAAGGACATTTCAATGGGGCGTTGCCTCTTCCATGTTGAGAGCAGTTCCTCGAGTTGGGATGGACGTATAAGACGCTAACTGCATCCTTTTCTTTCATCCCCAGCAACCATAAAATCCTTATGAGGAAGGAAAACGACACGACTACTAAGCGAGGGTCGTTGGGAGCACTTGATTCTTCCATCAAGTTGAAAAAGTAAAGCGCAAATATAGAAACAATACGATTCTTCGGGCCGCCCACGGAGAATCTGTTGACCATCTGGTGGGATTGAAGCTGTCATAATTTATTATATTATGATTAGTTTCCTACTAGGGCAAGAGTATCTTAATGTATCACACAGAAATACAGGGTGAAAAAAAAATTTGAAGGCCTAAACCTAAATAAATGCTTCTAAATTAATGAGCGAGAAAAAAAGATCAGCTGATGAGCTCTCATAATAATTATTATTCGTTTAGAATATGAAGTTAAAGTTTGATTTAAAAAAACGCTGCAAATCCCTGCACAACGGTTTATTATTTTGTACAGAATACCCTTCTTTTACAGATCACAGCTCTGTATAGATAACCCGTCTATATAATACAATATGTACTAGTCTATACATATTATGTGAATTGCAGACCCTCCGTAGGTTAGTACCTAACCCCGTACTCATTACTACGTACCTACCTAAATCACGAGTTAAATGCTGCTAAAATAATTCTGTCGATGACAAACAGTAACTAAAACGGCAAAAAGAAACGCAAATAATGAAGTTCTAAGGGAAAATTGTTGATGTGGAGTGAAACAGATGCCCCTTCTGCGTAGATCACTGTTTTCTGTGGTCAGTACCTACCCTCTGGTCAAGTATAATGAACCGTTGTGTAATAACTTGCCCATCAATAATACTTCAACGGTTGGTCAAGTTGCAAAAGTATCGATCAACAAAATCCACCCCCTTCTTGGTAGATGAACCGTTGTGTAATAATTTACCGTTGTGTAATAATTTACCGTTATGTAATAATTTACCGTTGTGTAATAATTTGCCGTTGTGTAATAATTTACCGTTGTGCAATAATTTACCCATCATTAATACTTCAAAGTTTGTTCAAGTTTCGCAAGTACCTACCAACAAAATCCAATAGTCCATCACTTATCAAATGAAATAATATCGCACAACAACCAACTCGACTTCATACAGCCATCCTTGATTATAATCAGGTGCTCCCTAATGATGATATCCGGGCCGGATTTATACCGTTTGATTCACGATCATGTTGACGAAGCTTTTTGGTGCACACGAACGGCTGGGCTACAGTGCTCCGGGTGGTCTCAAAAAATTGTTTAGCTCAAGACAAATTTAATGTCGTAAAAAAAACCATATCCTTCAATCGAGAGTTTTTGAGATACGGCGTTCTGAAAATTTCAACCCCTATTTTGAACCCCAGAGATGACTCACAGTAACGTCGAGCTTCGAGGACCAACTAGCAACTAGACCCCGAACCCGAATTTCATCAATTTTTATTCATGGTAACTAAGAAAAGTGGGCCGTACGGCGTACGGACAGAAATATTTGTATTGCATTTTCGGATTCTACATACCTTGAAACGTAAACCATCAAATTTTGAGGGGGGTAAGAATTTTTTTTTATGCTCGATTCCAATGGTTCATTACCTATTGAAAATAATAAACCAAAAGTTGATAAAACGATCATTTTAGGTTATTTTAGTTCCAGTTTCCATTTAGGTACTCCTCATTTTTCATAATTTTCAAAAATTATAGGATCGACGACAAAACGCGTTAAGTTTCAGTTTAGCAGCATGACCTAATGAGTGAATTTTCGAAGCAACCTTCACTTTATCAAACATTTTCTACAGATTATTGTTGCACAGTTTCGCCACGATTTTTATTCATATTGAAGGAGCCGCAGATTCGGTTTCCTCACATTCCCAACAGTTTAACTAAAAAAAAAAAAAAGTTCAAGCAAAGGAAAACCGAGGCAACTCAATAATCTTTTAGCACTAAGTCATAGCGTTATTCATAGTTATCCTAGTGTTATTAATAATTTTTCAACATACGAAGCTACCTTCAACATAAGAAGTCTGTCCATTGAAGGAAAGTGCTTAGAATATTGATTTAATTGTGTATGAGTCATAAACTGTAAAACTAAAATTAAAATTGTTGGTTTTGTATGGCAGAACACAGCCAGTTTGCTGTGGAGATCAGTTGATAGGCTGCTGATAGCTGCAGCTAACTTTTCCCACTTTGCGGCTCCGAACACCCACCAACAATGGACAGACTTGTAATGCAATTTTCTTACCTATCAAAACATGGATATTAATTTTTGATTTTAGTGCGTTTACAATGGCACCTTTATGTTGTGCAGATGGAGATAGACAGACCCGATTCTTAGGGAGCGAACTTTTGCGCTTCGAATTCCAGGTGAACTGCAACCTCATCCACAACGAGCCTTGATCGACAGAAGCCAAATGGCTGACCAGATGAAGCCGCCTAATGCGTTTCCCCGTACGAGAAAGAAATTAATATCGGAGCTCAAACCCTCCTTTGAGATTCTGATTTATACACGGGCGAGAGGATAGTTAAAGGTTGAGGAGGAGGGATGGTCGCAATTACGGCTTATTAGATCACAAGGCCCGTGATGTATGAGGTCGCCTTCTGTGAAACCGGTTCAAGCCTCCGTTGCTCTCGCAGAACCCGCGTTCCGCCTCTGCTTCGCCGAATCTTGAGATCATTTCTCCAACGTGCATCTATTTCCTTGCATATGGTGTCATAACTTCGGTATTTTACAATTTCCGAGACTGCAAATTGAATTTAACCTCACAATATTCATTTGAGTCTTTTAAAAAGTTAATTTTTTCCCCCTCAAAGACAATTTTTTATTCATTGAACAACTTTCTTGTTAGGTAAGTAATACATACCAAAGAAGAATGTTAAAAATTAGGGGCATTTCTTTCACCAGAAATTGGTAGGTACTTAGATAATGTTTATTCGACTGTCATTTGAAATAATTCCTGGCAAGGGCGATTGTTCAGATGATATGTGGTGTTTTTAATTACTCGTATAATTAGCCATCAATTTTTTTGTCGTTGTTTCATCTTCTGGTCTTTTTTGTGGTGAATGTGTAAATAATAATTAGCAACAATAATTCACCCACGTTATTATTTTGGTTTATTAGGTACCTACGCGTTCTGAGCTATAACACAGAATGTACAAAATAATAAGGTTGAGGTTATTTGCAGGTACAGTACCTATGAATAAAACGCTATTTGCAGGTACAGTACCTATGAATAAAAAGCTATTTGCAGGTACAGTACCTATGAATAAAAAGCTAGGTATTTGCAGGTACAGTACCTATGAATAAAAAGCTATTTGCAGGTACAGTACCTATGAATAAAAAGCTATTTGCAGGTACAGTACCTATGAATAAAAAGCTAGGTATTTGCAGGTACAGTACCTATGAATAAAAAGCTATTTGCGGGTACAGTACCTATGAATAAAAAGCTATTTGCAGGTACAGTACCTATGAATAAAAAGCTAGGTATTTGCAGGTACAGTACCTATGAATAAAAAGGTATTTGCAGGTACAGTACCTATGAATAAAAAGCTATTTGCAGGTACAGTACCTATGAATAAAAAGCTAGGTATTTGCAGGTACAGTACCTATGAATAAAAAGCTATTTGCAGGTACAGTACCTATGAATAAAAAGCTATTTGCAGGTACAGTACCTATGAATAAAAAGCTATTTGCAGGTACAGTACCTATGAATAAAAAGCTATTTGCAGGTACAGTACCTATGAATAAAAAGCTATTTGCAGGTACAGCACCTATGAATAAAGAGCTATTTGCAGGTACAGTACCTATGAATAAAAAGCTATTTGCAGGTACAGTACCTATGAATAAAAAGCTATTTGCAGGTACAGTACCTATGAATAAAAAGCTATTTGCAGGTACAGTACCTATGAATAAAAAGCTATTTGCAGGTACAGTACCTATGAATAAAAAGCTATTTGCAGGTACAGTACCTATGAATAAAAAGCTATTTGCAGGTACAGTACCTATGAATAAAGAGCTATTTGCAGGTACAGTACCTATGAATAAAAAGCTATTTGCAGGTACAGTACCTATGAATAAAGAGCTATTTGCAGGTACAGTACCTATGAATAAAAAGCTATTTGCAGGTACAGTACCTATGAATAAAGAGCTATTTGCAGGTACAGTACCTATGAATAAAAAGCTATTTGCAGGTACAGTACCTATGAATAAAAAGCTATTTGCAGGTACAGTACCTATGAATAAAAAGCTATTTGCAGGTACAGTACCTATGAATAAAAAGCTATTTGCAGGTACAGTACCTATGAATAAAAAGCTATTTGCAGGTACAGTACCTATGAATAAAGAGCTATTTGCAGGTACAGTACCTATGAATAAAAAGCTATTTGCAGGTACAGTACCTATGAATAAAGAGCTATTTGCAGGTACGGTTTCAACAATGTATATTTGTGGTAACACACGAAATTATTGCGCATATACCAACAAAATGGTCAAAAAAAATGTTCACTCGTCATCACTTGATAGGTATGTTCCAGCGCGTCGAGTTCATGAACTCAGTTCATGAACTAATTCAGTGTGGGAACCCAAAAGGTGGGGATGAGTTCTTGAAATTTCTCAGTTCACGAACCGAACCGCTGGAACGCCCAAAGTCATTCCTGCAGAGCGCTCTAACGGAAGAGGCGTGTAACCTCCTCCTCCTCCTCCTTCTTCTTCTTCTTTTTCCCTGGTTATTATGATTTATGATTCCGCAACAATTCTGTGCAATTTGCATAATGTTTGAAAATCTCATTAATGGCTATCATTACCATGGACCTTTTTTCATTGTGCTGTTGGAATTATTCTGACGTGAGCATGATACTTGTATTTCTTAATTTGTTTGGTCTCTGTGCGCTTTGTAAATTCAATCTCTCGCTCTGTTTTCGTTCGTGCGCAGTACTTATGTATTCAAATATGAAGACTGATGATTTGTAGGAAGTGTACGAAGTAGTTACCGAATTCAGTTAATAAAGTGATATTTTGTTTATGATTTCTAGTTACTTCCTTCCATCTTCCTTAGATTACATTCCATGCAGAGGGGCTATTCTCTCAAGTTAGGAACAATGATCGCTTTCCGTCTTCAAATGAGAACATTGTCAAATGTTTGTTCATTATGCAGGGTGAAACATGAGTGATGCAAAACCTCTCTCCCACGTGTTCTACATCCAATCTCCGACCAAAAGTGTCCTGTAACATTATTTTTTTACTCCGCTTAAAACCCTACTTTTTTCACTTTCTAGGTTTTTTTCCAGTTTCCGACCCCGTCTCACTAAAGCAGCTATAACTTCCTTAATGTAAAGAGGAAATTCAAATTTGAATATACCGTTGGAAAGAGCATTAAATTTCCTGTCTCTAACGCCTGACAAAAATTGTTTAGGATTTGAGGAGTGAAAATGGAGTTTGAAAAGTTAATTTTGTCAAAATCTCAAAATCGCCTGTTTTTTCAAACGCTTGGTCATCCTATTAATTCTTGTAGCAGAATGGTGAAGGTAAGCTAAAAAATGCGCCAAAACGTCAGCTTTCCAACGGACTAATCAAAACGGTTTTTGGAATTGATTTCAACAGAGAAAAATAGGTTTCAATACGAAAAAAGGGGGTTTTTCCGTCTAAATCGTGGGTTCTTCATGAAAAATATATACCTTTAAGAAGTAGTGAGTTTACAGTTTAAAACGGAGGGCATTTTGAGCAGATAAAGGATTGAACAGAGTCCCGCTTAACTTCCATGGTTCCATTCTTTGTAATGCCAACACCCTGCGAGAAGAACGAAGAACCTTGGAAGCCGAGGCGAATTTTTTTTGGAAGGTTATCACCCTCGAGTTGGGTTATCTTTCAGTTCTCAGTTCTCAACCCTGCTCTCGATTGAGTGCAGATAGTTCATGAACCGTTTGCGAAAAGTTCATGAACTAGAAGCGCTGGAACGCGGTCTAGGTTATTCAGTTCTCGAACTCGACGCCGCAGGAACGGGTCAGTTCATGAACTCATCCTGCGCATGGTTTCTGCGCCGAATTGGTTCATGAACTGCTACGCGCTGGAACATTCATGATGCTTCCAACGGCCTCTTTCTGGTCTTCCGCTTGTCAGCAGCAGTCTTGTTAAAAGAGCACAGCTGCCGATGTAGTTGTAATGCAGCTTCGTACGCTTTCCCGAGCTTTTTGATGGTCGATTGTACCCATGCCTACAAACGATGGTCACTTGACGTGCATTGTTCGTGGTAACGATAAAAGGTTGAAAATTTTCGACACAAAACTTTTTGAAAACCGCTGAAAATTCATCGTACGAACTGAAAATTTGGCCTACTTCAATTGCCCTCGGAACACTTGAAACGTCGTTGCTTGACTCGTCGCTATTCTCGGGAGAAACATCCATCTCAACGACTACTCGTCTGTAACTGACCATCGTTGGTGGGAATCCGGCCAAATAGTCGGTATCTTGGAAGGATGAAACAGGTCAATAGACAAGAGGTCAATAAATATCAGGTAGTGATGTACTCCTCTTCATAACATTCCAATTGAAAACATCTCCGAACTCTCGCTTCCTATTAGGTTACAACTGCACAAGCCTGTTTTCATCGTTTAGGCAGTGTACCTGTAAATTGCTTTTTATTCGCAGGTACTGTACCTGCATATAGCCACATCGAAATAATAATTTAGGTAAAGGAGGCATTGCGTGTGATTCGACATAAAGACAGGGGCGGATCCAGAATTGTTTTCCGGAGGGGGTCACAGGGTAGAACAATATAAAAAATAACAAAAAATAACAAAATAACCAAACGAACAATACAAACCGAATTTTCAACCTTATGCCTAAACTCGTCCAATTTTTCTACTTACAAAATTAATTGTATTTATTTATAAAATTCATTGTTTATGTAAAAAATATTTTTCAATATCTATTAATTATTTAACTGATAAATGTATTTATTTTCAATTTTCTTCTAAAATAGTGTCCTAATGTGTTTTCAAACAAATTGGCGCATTTTATGGCAGCGTAGCTAACTTCAGAGTTTGCAAATCAAAACATTGAAACCACAACAATCTATTGTTGATCTCAGTGAGTTCAGTATCGTTTTTACTGAATTTGGCAGGAAAGAAAACGAGAACGAAACAAAAACAAGATAATAATTAACAAAATAAGAAGAAATAAACAAGGGGTAATTTGGCGGATACACCAAGGTAAATTTATTGACATAATTGTATATAAAGTAACATTGGTAGGACCAAGTGTACGATTATATTCGACTAATTTGACATTTTTGATCGAATCTTTTTAGATTTTTTATAGTTTTTTTTTCACAAAAACTGGGTTCGTTTTCGTTTGGTTTTTTTTGTTTTCGGGTTTGTGAACAATTCGTTCAGCTCTGCTTTTTGAAATGCAGGCTGATTCTGGGTGGGTCATGACCCCTGTGCCCCCCCCCCCCCTTGGATCCGCGCCTGCATAAAGATGACTAATAATCTTGTTTGTTACCCTTGAATGGGAAGTCGTAGCGAATAAGAATGATTTATATACATCTTACTCATAATTTCCTAGATAGAGGTCTCGATCCTATATGGAAAGTCTGAGAAAACATAAACTGCTATCAGTAAAGATAAGTCATTTGGAGTGAGCGACTCATTTCGGTATCGAGATAAAAGAAATGCGTAACATTGATAATAAACATTGAAGTAAAGGATCCCCAGAGATTTCGCAAGCTGTGATAAGGTTTGGTGAGGTAGCAACGACAGTTTGTTAAGTAGGTGACTGGTGAAGTAACATCGAAGGTCGCTGGATACATTGGAATGAATTACTTCGAGATAGATGGGGATAGAAGGGGGATATCTAGTGGTGTTTTTACCTACCAATGAAATAATAGAAGCATCGCGTAGGAGTTCCTTCTTTAGTTGAATAGTTAAGTTGGTGAGGTGCGCGCCGTGCTATCAGTTCCTTCGAGATAGTTGTTTGCTTCAAATGCTTGCGTCAAATATTCATTATAGTTGTCGTGATGGTGTTGTAAATAATCTACCGAATGATACATTGTACTACAACCAGTGCCGTGGTGAAGAAGCATTGGAGGTGAAACGCGGCTGTCCGCCATCGGGAAGCGACGTTTGGAGGATGCGCGTCCAAGAACACGAAGCATCGGGGCCACCGACGGATGTCGTCATTGACAGTCAGTGGCATCCTCAGACACAGTCCTACCAAAACGTGCCAGGTCCCTCACGACATACGTTCAATTGGCCACCTAACAGGATCGCGGCAGAGGCCCAACAGTTCTGGAGCAGGTTTCATGCTCCTGATGGGGGCAGCCGCGAGACTCCGCTGGAACTGAAAAGAAGGAAAAACAGAGAGGCTGCTGCGAGGTGTCAGCAAAGGAAGAAACTGCAGCTCGAGCAGCTGAGGGAAGATGTGACCTATTTGAGGGACTTGGTTACTCGGATGAAACAAGAAAAGCGCCAACTGCAGGTACTGGAAATACGGAGCAAGATGAACGGCAACTGAATGACTATTCCAATATTGCACTATTTATTAGTTTTTTCTCACAAACAAGATGTAATGTATTCCATTATTTATAAATACAATCGATTTAGCATCAGCCACTACCTTAACCCTTCTTGAGATTTTTTTTAGCTGCGTAAACCATTCTTTGACGAACTAAATTGTACATGACTGCCAGAGCAACCAGTAATGAAGAGGAGAGGAGCAAACAAGAAAAGAAAATAGGGAGGGATGTGTACGGTTTGAGAAATTCGAGAACATTATAATAACAGTTTGTAATGATTTAGTTATGGGTAATAGGTTTATTGAAGTAGGCTAAGTAGATAGTTTTTCACCACCTATGTGAAAAACTGGATGAAAATACTTGGTTCCGGAATATCGAAATTATGAGATATATGGAATTAGGTGTTTAGTTCAAAATCTGGCAAAACCTCACTTGTTTTTGCGTTTTCCTGAATGAATTTCATTCTATGAATAATTTGTGGCTCATGAGGTTTTGTAATTTGTTTATCATCAGTCATTGTTTTCGTTTAAATACATTATCCAAACATACATTCCATAGAAATTGAATAGGTATTTTATAATTTTTACGATAAGATGCGAACTTATAACTTTTCTATAATTATTATAATATATAATTATTATAACTATAATTATTATAACTATTTATTATGATAATTATTATTTATTCATTATAATTAACGATATTATTATAACTATTAACTATAATTTACTATAATAACTATTAATTATAATTAACTATATTATTATAACTATTAACTATAATTAACTATAATTTACTATAATAACTATTAATTATAATTAACTATATTATTATAACTATTAACTATATTAACTATCATTATAATAATTAACTATAATTCTTATTATAACTATAATTATTATAACCCTAATTATTATAACTATTATAACTATATAATTATTATATATCGGAACCTAGGTATAGGTACGTTTCTATACAACCAAGAAGTTCACAAGTTACCGAGCTACATGTCACACGAAATTTGGAGTGCCACAAGTCCTTGATTCTGCTGATTTAGCTTGTTAGGCCTACTTGGAACAATGAAAACAAGCAGGTTCCCAGATTCACCTCTCCGCCTTCTATACCATTGCCCTTCCAAGAAGCATATACCTAGAAGAGTCTTGAAGCAAATTCATATAACTTACTTTATATAATAACTCATTTGGCAAATGCCAGCATCCCTTTGCAACAAGATGTACATCCCCATTGTTTTAGTAGGTACCTAGTTGCAATACCTACCTAATTAATTTGGTTTAAAATGATTCAGAATTATTTATTGGGTACCCTGGACTTTATAATTACAAATAAATATTACTTAAAATACATCCTAATAATAAAGTAGGGGTAGTACTTACTTACCTTAGCTGGGGAATATCCGAGAATGAAGGTAGACAAACCAAATCAGGACACTAAACACAACCATTGATTGAACATGGGGTCAAAAAATGTGCTCCAGATAGGTATCCATTTCCCTTACCACTTCAACAGTAATGTGCGGATCAAATGGAGGTTGTGAAGAAAACTGACAATGAAGGTACATTATTCCATAAATCATACTTCCATGGTGAATTTTGTGGGAAAACCACCACACGCCTGCCAAATGCGCTGCTGAAGGCTGACACAACTGGTCTTTAGGAAAGAGAGGGGTGGCTGCTTGGGGGATGATGACCTTGGTAGGTAGGTACGAACCATAGAACCTCAAAAGGTAGAGGGGAAACGCATTTGTTGGGTTCGAGCCTGGCCAGGGGACAAAGTGAACCAGGGGACCAAGTGTTCAGTGTGTTCAAAAATTCTCTCATTAATTATTTGTTGTTATTCATGAAGCATTAAGTTTGTGCAGGTTACAAAATTACCTATCAACTAAATCCAAAATAGCCATCATTCTTCAAATGAAAAAGTATTTCGGAACGGCCAACTCGATGTCATACAACTGTTCCCTAGCAATGATTATAATCAGCTGTTCCCTAGCAATGATATCTGGGCTTGATGTATACCGTTTCATTCACGATTATGTTGACGAAGCTTTCTGGTGCAACTTCAGGGCCTTACTGTGAACGAACGGCTGGACGTACAATGATCCGGGTGTTCTCAACAAATTGCCAAGTTCGAGAACTATTTAAAAACGTAAAAAGTTTTGAGATAGGCTGGAAATTTCAACCCCTACTTTTCACCCCTTACAGATGAATGATAGTAACGCCGATCTTTGCGGACCAACTAGACCCCAAATGACCAAATTTCATCAATTTTCATTCATGGTAACTAAAAAAAGTGCGAAGTATGTCGGACGGCGTACGGCGGACGGACAGAATTTTTTTTTTTAATTCCATTTTCGGATTCTACGTAGGTACTTACCTTGAAACGGAAACCATCGAATTTTAAGGGGGGGTTAAACTTTATTTTCATGCTCGATTCCAAAGGTTCATTGCTGAAAATAATAAACCAAAATCAGAGTTGATACATATTCGCTATCGCGTTGCATATTAAATCAAATGAACACAAATCCCATGATTATATTTGGCAACACAAATACAATAATTATTAGGGGAAATTGAAATTATCATTATGGTATCTAGCTGAGGAGGCCCAGGTTATCTTGAGGACCGTCGCGCCGTGGGAAGAAGAAGATCCAAGTCGTCTCTTTCGTTAAGTGAAATTTTGGACAGAAGTTCCTTTAGTAAATGAGGATAGTCCTTCATGTTCTTCCAGTCAATTGATTTCACAACTTTCTCCCTGTTGTTCGCGATGAAATCCACCGCAGCTGATTTCAGTTGATCAATACCCATATTGTCCGCTTGTATGTAGATCTCGACGACGTTCGTTACGCCCAAATTGATGATGAGGATGGTAATGCAGTATTCAGACAGCTCCGCCAACCTGTACTTTTGAGCTCCCTCCAGAAGCCGCAAGTCCACAGAGGCCGGAGGCGGGAAAATGCACGAATACATATAGTTGACGAGGCACGTAAACGAACAGACATCAATATCCGTGAAATTGCACGTCACCAAGTCGTTTTCAAACAGTTTAGCGAAATATTCACTTTTGGACGCCAATACCAGTTTGTGCAGGTGAAAATCCGATTTATCGACGCGTATGACAACGTCTGTGAACCTCTTGCGGATTTCATAAAAATTGAAACCTCTCAGACAGGGATGCTGGGAAATGACAGGGGTTTTATGGACTGAAACTCTCAACGACAGAGGGTACCGGAAATGGAAATCGAGGCTTTCGGCTAGCGTCATGATTTCAGTGCCGTCCGTTTCCGCAGGCTTCCAATCCACGTGGACTTTCTTTTCCATAACAATATGTGACGTTTTCATATCTTTAATAGACGCTGTGAACGTCAAGGGGAATTGTTTTCTAAAGCAGTAATCCGAATAACCTACAACAACTAGTGAATTGTTTCGGCAGTAAAACGAAAGAAAAATGTCAATTTTGGGTTCTCCAGCGATGATTGGGCTGATAATCATCACACCTCTTGTTTCCATGATGTCCTCTTTCTTTTCATCTTTCCACGCATCATTACACAACGTCCAGGTAACTTCGTCCATGTGCTCCCTCTTCACGTAGTACTCCTTCGATTCCCATTCAATAATTTCAGTCGTGAGTTCAAATTTGCTTTCGAGTAAATGCCAGGTTTCGCTAGCCATGATGAATTCGAGTTGGTTTTTTATGTAGGACTTTATGATTTTCTTCAAATCAAATCTTTCGCACTGGTCAGCCAATAGAAGGCACTCCACGGCGGTTTCATTCGTCAGAGATCCTTGAATGAAGGAGTCACACAAAGGTAATAAATGTTGTATTTTGAACCTGTGGGCTAGACGAATCATCTCCTTAGCCCGATTTTGTACGATTTTTATATCTCTGCAGTACAAGTAGTCAATAAAAGCAACGAAACAGTCTTCATCGGTGTCTTTGACTACAATCATGTTAGAACAATTGGGATCCTCTTCGCGCTTCTTCTTCTGGAAACATCGAGCCTGCGGCGACGGAGGATTTTCATTCAACGCTTCGAACATCCTACGGAAAACAGAACTGGACGAGGCTAAAACCACTTTGTGAGCTGGTACTGTGGTTTCGCCAACAACAAATGTCACGTCCGTGAACAAACCTTTTCTCATGAAGTCATGGAGTTGAGAGAACATGTAGCTGAAGCAGTCCACTTCTTCCATGGTAGGACTCGACTCACTGCACTTTCACTAACCACGTTCCCAAAGCATACTGAGTTCTAAGTAATAACAAATTAAGGAAAATATGAAGTATTGAAGATGAGTCAAGTGATGGCGAGGAGGAAAAAACACTCAGCATTTATCAGTAGTATAGGAAGAAATACTCGTATGTTTTTGCCGAAAGCTCGTGTGATTCTGTTTACTGACATTGATATTGACATTGGCACACAGCGCATTTTTTCTAGAAAAAGAACCTGCTACTCTGCTGTGTAAAAAGCCTCCAACGTGCGATCCCTCTCGCCTCTTGTGGTGCCTACCTAAGGATGTATTGATATTTTTTGTACTCTTGTTATTCACTGTACATATTATGGACCACCAAGTCTAAGTACAATAAAGCGTTTTTATTATTATTATTATTATTATTATTATTATTATTATTATTATTATTATTATATCCACGAAATAACCACATGAATTCATTGAACCATGAGTCATGAAAATTTAAACAGGATGTATTACCGAATTTCGTACAGCTTATAGTATTAATAATTGCATTGCATCATGGTTTTAGCTGGGGCGTGTGACGACACATCCAAACGTAAAAAAACGGTGATTTCTCAGTTATCTTCCAGTCTGTGATAAAACATTACAAACATCCCGTAAACCGTAGAGTTGTGCATGCATTAAGTGGAAGTCCGGGCGGTGTATAGATCACTCTCACTCATTGTAGATCGCCTGGAAGTTTATATGAGTAACTTATATATGATGGTGATGAATTCATTGTGAAATTTAATTACCTAATTTCTTGACAAGTGACGCGATATGAACAGCTTACGTTCAAGTTTGACTACCTATATCAGAGTTAGGTGATGTTATCATAACAATGCACCAAGAATATTTTGAATGAATTGATTGGTTGATCTAAGATTAGTTTGCTACCTACCTAATTTTTTCTTACATAGGTACCTACGTCGTATGGCAGCTTCAGAAGTTGAGAATACGGGCAGCGGACACAAGATTTGCAGAAAATTCTGCGTTCTCCCCCCCGCCACTATAGAAATAAATTTCGAAGTTCCGGCGACTTAGGGCGAAATTAGGGCGCAACTAGGCAGTTTTCTGCATCGCTCAAAAAAAGAACCACGCTGATCACACACACAAACACACCCATGGTTTTTTAGTTTTTGCTTCCTCACCACCGAAGGTAGGGAAGCCTTGGATTCGTGAAAGAGTAAAAAAATTTATGTCCTCCAAAATGAAAATTTCCACAACCATTTTGCGTTTCAGACATCGAGGAACGTTTTTGGTTCCGTGTCTGTCTGTCTGTCTGTGGTAATTCCTTGTAACGCCCATAACTACCCGAAATAATGGTCGAAATAGGCTGAAATTTGAAGGGTGGGTGCGCGTTGGGTCACAGATGATGCCATAAAAAAATCATTGAAAAATTACTGTAACTTTCGTCTACGGATGCGCAAACGTGAAATACTTGAAACGCCCATAACAACCCTAAATATCGTTGAAATGAGTTCAGACTTGGAGGGTCGATCAGGAATAATACTTTGATACTTACAAAGTAACGTACTGTAACTTTCGTCTGCGCATGCGCGAACATGAAATGTTGACCGTTTCCTTGTAACGCTTCCAACTCGCGAAAAATAGTCGTAGAGAGCTGAAATTTTGAGGGTACACGCGGGTTTGATCGCAGATGGCCCCACTTCAAAATCATGGAAATTGACCCGTCTGCGCATGCGCAAACGTGAAATACTTGAAACGCCCATAACAACCCTAAATATCGTTGAAATGAGTTCAGACTTGAAGGGTCGATCAGGAATAACACTTCGATAATTGCATGACTTTCATTCATCTGCGCATGCGCGAACATGAAATGTTGACCGTTCCCTTGTAACGCTTCCAACTCGCGAAATATAGTCGTACAGAGCTGAAATTTTAAGGGTACACGCGGGCTTGATCGCAGATGGTCCCTTACAAAAATCATTGAAAAATTTCCATAACTTTCGTCTGCGGATGCGCAAACGTGAAATACTTGAAACGCCCGTAACTACCTTAAATATCGTTGAAATGCATTCAGATTTGGAGGGTCGATCAGGAATAACACTCCGATAATCGCATATGACTTTCATTCATCTGCGCGTGCGCGAACATGAAATGTTGACCGTTTCCTTGTAACGCTTCTAACTACGCGAAAAATAGTCGTAGAGAGCTGAAGTTTTGAGGGTACACGTGGGTTGGATCGCAGATGGTCCCATATCAAAATGAACCAACCCAACTGCTCTGTACGTTGATGTGCTTCAAGTGAGGAAGCTATACTGCCTATTAGAATTGGCAGACTTTTTTTCACGGATTTGGATTCTGGATGGTCTGAAACGGATTTGAATTTGGTTCTTTTCTTTCTCAGCTGAGTGTTGTTCTCTTCTTACCAGATCAAATACATGAGGACGCCTCTTACTACTGAGGGACGTTCTAAAAACTGGCATGAAATTTTCGGTTTTAATTTTAGGGTTCTGAAAATGACGAGGGATGTGCAAGGAAAAAATATTTGAATCAGCAAAATTTCCAGATCTCTACTACGTATTTTATTTCAGTGAGTCGTGATTTCCGAGTGTGAACTCGATTTTGCCAACTGAACCGACTTAGTTGGGCCGCCCCTTGAAGCGAATGAAACCGGTTTGCCTTTTGAAATACATTTTTAAAGTCCTCAGAAATATGGAAACCAGATGACGCAACCAAAGAGCAGCGAGCTGATGCATACATTTATCACGGGACTCTCATAGATTACAATATGAATCCCAAGACATGATCCCAAGGGAGTGTGACACTACTGAAGAGGTACGAAAAAATAAAGGTGGTATATGTTTGGGAGTTGGCTTGGAAGGGGGCACAAATAATAAAAACTCGTGAATAGGCGGGTCGGGTGACTTGAGATATGTCCTCGGACTATATGATTTCTTACCCCTTAACAAGGAATTATTATTTTAGAACGATATCTCCGAAGGAGGCCGAGTGCGGCGGGCGATTATTCATGAGGAAATCTCCCGACGTGGCCAGTAAAACATTGCTCTTGCTCTGAGGTTGGCGGTTCTGTCCCGACACCAAAGTCCCCTCTGACAGAACTTCTTGTGGCTCTAATAAAAAAATGCGCTTGGATTTTGCGGAGGTGGCGAAGTGAAATGTGCGACAATTTTACCGTTGCGTAGGTAGTTCTTTCTGTTCTCTGGGTGGATTGTTCAGTTTGATTTCATTTGAACATCGTGCGCACGTGTTTTGAGCAGATGGGGAGCGGTGAGTTGGAGGGGGAGGACTCAGACGCCTTACAACCAACTAGTTAGTACATACTTTTTTGGTATCTGCCTGGTAGATATTACGAGGAAATCATGGAAGGAAGAAAGGGACCAGGAAACATAACCAGGATACAGCATTCAGATCTGCCTGTCAAAACTCAAGCTTCATAAGGTGTAGAAAATAAAACGATGCAAAGCCCTTGTCACATAGGTTTATTTTACTTGACATGCCTACAGAAATTTTGGCTGTTCATTTACTGTTTCTTTCATCTGAAATAATTTAAATAGCTATTTCTGATGGTTTCCACCAATTTTGGCCCCAAAAAACACGAATTACGCTCCTTCCTTCTTTTTTCAAATTATCTTTGATCACTTATAGTGCTATTTAATTGATTTGATTCCCAGGTTTTTGACTCATAAAAAATGAATTTTGGGAGCTGAACCTTGGTTACAACCACAATTCTTTACTCTTTGATCAAAATCGACTTCTTATTCGGTCTTCCCGCCCTAAAAAACTAGAAAAAGATACCTCGAAAGCTCATTTTACTAGAACACCAATAAACCCAAATTTTCACCCATAACACCCCTGGATAGGGGCCCTGGATACTAGGGCCCAAATGGGGGCTGTCTGCAAAAGAACTAATTTTTCAGACCGAAAATGAAGTAGTTATGCATGATACGGCGGACGGACATTGCATTTTTGGAATCTACGCACCTTAAAACGTAAAAGAAAAAATTTTGATGGGGTGTCATTAAAACTTTTTGCTGAGCGAATACATAGGTGTATTATTCACAGAATAATAAACCAAAAGTAAGACAACAACATCAATAAGTGATTGGTACCCGTTATTCTTGTCATAGCTTGAACTTCAAATTAGTAAAAAGAAAAGGAAGAAGAATGGAGTTGTCTATGTCCACCAATACAAGAAAAATACAGTGTTATACCGGTTTCGGTGATCAAACCATCGTCAGTAACAAACAATAACTGAAGGCACACTGGAGAGAGGTGATCTTATAAGTGACAGGTGGTCGATTGGGATAGGTTGTAAAGATGAATGGTGAAGGGAACAAAGTGATGGGGGTCGATTCTGATTGGCCCTGGAAGTGAAAGGAAGGTAGGGCGGAAAGGGTGGGGTGGGGACAAAGCTCTTACAGAAATGACCGCAATAATTCCTAAACTAATCATATCTAGATAAAACAATATCTAAAATAATAATAAAAATAAAATAAAATCATATCTAAAAATAACCTCAGATCTTCATAAAGTTCAGTTAAAAATAAAATTAATGTCCAACATAAAAGAGGTGTGTATAAATTTAAGAGTTTTTGTGGACTTGACTATTGTGGTCAAACTAGTAGGAAGTTTAAAGAAAGGATGAAGGAACATGAAAAAGATTTCAGGGATAATAAGGGTGATTTGGCCTTTGCACGTCACTTGAATGAATCCATTCATAACTTCAATTTTGATCGTACAGATTGATTTTCATTTCTGCCCGAACGGGAACATGTTGGATGTTCTTGAAAAATTCGAAATTATGTAGAGTGATATGTTGGGGTAAATCGTTGAATGATGTAGGTAATTCCTTTATGTTTTTCTCCAATATTGCCTTCATTTCTGTAACAGCTTGGTCTTGGGTAATAAGTAGGTAATCAACACCTACCTCATTGAATAATTGGAACACCTACCTCTTTGAATAATTGGACCACCTTTGAATAACTGGAACCTTTCAATAATTGGAACACCTTTGAATAATTGGAACATCTACCTCTCATGGGTAATAAGTAGTCAATCAACACCTACCTTTTTGAATAATTGGAACACCTACCTCTTTGAATAATTGGAACACCTACCTATTTGAATAATTGGACCACCTTTGAATAATTGGAACCTTTGAATAACTGGAACACCTACCTATTTGAATAATTGGACCACCTTTGAATAATTGGAACCTTTGAATAACTGGAACACCTACCTCTTTGAATAAAATTAGGTACCTATTGTAGGGATAATGTATGGGGGCACCTAGGCCGGGTTAACATGAGCCTACGAAATGTTGGTATTATGGTTTAGAGAGCAGTATAATATGCTACCATATTACACTACCAAAACTAGGATCAGAAAAGTCCAGGAGATAGGTACATATACGTGGAGGAACCTTATACAACCTCTTCAAACACCACCAACTCCGACCTGTCCTTTTCTTGGGAGAAACATGAGATGGCTGAACTAAGAAATAAATCTGAGATAATGGCGCTGTTGAGATCCAGAAAGGTAAACGGCAGAACAGTGAACGGGATTCCGATCACAGGTGGTGAGGACAGAGCAGGTGTAACATCAAAAGAAAAGGGAAACAAGGATTTCCTGCAGTTATGAACATCTAGGGACTAGAGAGCTGCTCCGAGTAGGTACATACCTTTATATTGTGTTCCATTTAATCTTCGTTCTCTTTCAAACCACACACCTATCTTCTCTAGTTCTCCTCACGGTTGAGTAGGTACACTGAATAGTCTATACAGTAGCGCTATTATTCATAATAAGGTCCTCAAGGCCTAGGTACCTCAAGTTTCCCGCATGAGTTTTTAAAACGTCTTTAATTTGTATACAAATAGTTTGAGAAGAACTACCAATTACCTCATCAAAACTCCACGGGCAGTTCCAATTTTCCATTGGACACAGTAAGTACAAAAAAAATTATGAATAGGCCATAATGATATGTCATCATTATACCTACGTTATAATGATACCTATAAATGGATACACGACTATAATTATAGGACTTATTTTTTTAGTCATTATCCAAGCAAATACCTTCGTCCGTAACCTGTAAGCCATGTTAGAATAGAACCAATATAATTTCATGTTTATGATGCGTGATTTTCGGAGCAATGTATACCTACATTGATAGCTAAACTAACGTCAACCCACCATCATTTTTATAGCAATTTATAATGGTTCTTGAACCATAAATTCCAATATTAAACACTTGTTTGCTCAAATTTGAAAATTAATTTTTTTTAGTCCTTTTTGGGTACCTACGAATTGTTTATTAATTAAAAACTACTTTCCTGTATTTTGGCTGTGTTATTTGGTTAATTTTATGGAATTAAAGTTGTAGTTGAAAAAACAATATTTTTTGACCCATGAAAATATAACCTACTTTTGCCATAATCATAATTCAAACCTTGCCAAAATTCTCACTCTCGAATAGGGGTGGGTATAATAGTTGGTGGGAAGTATAGAATTCTTTTGATTTTTAGATGGTGACATAGGTACTACCTACTTGAGATTTTGGACTCATTACAATAGCTTCGAAAATGTAATAATAAGTTAGATACCTGCCTACCTAACACGATTATTTTCGCCGTTGTGGAGTCCTCAACACTACGACACTTTCTTTCATTAGGGTTATATAACAGGCCATTTGCTGATCACAACATCATCATTATAATATAATTATTATGTTTGTAATGACGGGAATGGTGAAAACTGTATCTTAAACTTCGAAATCTCCAAATTTCATAAGTTTGGCATTTTTGTTAAATGCCACTACATTAGTTATAAAATACGTTTTTGTAAAACCTTGAATTACGAGGTAAACAAAATTATTTATCGTATTTGTGTGCTAGAAGAACCACTGTTGAGTAATTAGTCTAGGAAGGACTGTAGTTTTATAAAATTTAACAATTTACCTTCAAATTACTCCGTACCGAAAATGAAGTAGATTTTAACAAAAAGTAACAGGCAATAATATGTCGGCGCTCAAGTTTTCTTACCATTTGTCGAAGCAGTTGCTTCAAGACCTCAGAGTGATAACAGAAGAAGACCTAGCATGGCAAAGCATGAAACCTATCCCAAATATCGAAAAAGCCTACAGATTCATGTGTGCTCTGTATATCAAATACATTCTGTTGACGAACTCATTTGTGAAACTGATCAACATGACAGTGGCTTACCACAAGAGGGACAGGCTCAAACCGATAGTTTCGAATTTATTGGGCAGAATCGTCGAACTAAAAGCGGAAATGGCCAAATTAATGAAGACTGATTTTCCGTACTTGGATGACTTGTTGATGGAAATGGAACTCAGTAGGAGAGATATAGAACTCGAAATCCCTGACTACTACCGTATGGAGAGGTCTTTCGTAGTTAAGGAGTTTTTTCGGTTCACCGAAAAAATCAAAGACGGCCTCGTTTTGAGATCGCTCCCCACGAAACCAGTACCTGAGCTGGCTCTGGACTTGAAGAAATATTATTTGACGGATATCAAAGCGAGAAGACAGATAGAAGGGGAAGAAAAGGGTCGTCGTATAGAGCGAAACCGTGCTGAAGAGACGCAGAGAGCTTTGAACCGAGCGAGAGGTTTGCCAGAAAGGCAATCACTTTCAAGACGCCCTCAGCAGTTCACTCCGCCCTACACTGGAAGGGGTGAGATCAAGAAAATCATTCAGATGATGGGGAACAAACGCGAAAAAGTCTACGAAGCTATGAAAACCCTGGTGAAACAACCTCTGAACGAACCGTACGAATCGTGGAAATTCCCGTTCGCTCGAGATGTAGTCAGAGCCCCTTACTTTGAAGGGCACAAATATTTCCACGGATACCACAAACTGGTCGACCCTTTCGAATACGGGAAATTCTTCGCGGCTATAGTTCTTTTGCAAAAACACGAAAGGGCTCGAACTGGAGGGATTTACTACATGATAATGAAGGAGAGGCATGAGAAGATATTTATGATACTGATGAATCGGAGGAAAGGACTCAAAACGGTTTTAAAGTCCAAAGAGGACTTTGTTTATCCGATAGTTTTCAGGGATCGTGAAGCGATGAGGAGGGAAACTACAGCAGAGGTCCCGATTAAAATGAAAAAGGTCAATCTTATGTTGCGAGTGTACGGGTTGCTTCCAGTAAGACCGGAGGACACCGACTTTTGCGATAAATACCAGCAATATAAGTCTCAGATGAGAAAAACGATACAGGATTCGTATGAAGAAATGGTGAGGGCGGAGGCTCGCGGCGAACTTGAGTTTTCAGAAGACGGGAATCAGAAAGAAATGGATATAATTGAAGAAATATTGGAATATTTCAGGGCTTGGCATCAGGAGTCTAAACAGTATGTTGTGAAATACGGTTGGGACCTGATGGATTTACCTAACCCAGATAAGAAAGTTTTGCCTCCTCCAAATTTCGTTGTTGGAATTCCGAAGGTTTTGACGGACGAATACATCAAAGCGAATTTCGATGAAATGGTAAACATCCCCCAAAGAGGTCCGCCGTTGATGGGCTCAGCGTTGGTGGTATCGGGAAACCACATAACAAAGGAGCAATACATGGCCGTCAAACCTCTCGGCCTCGCGAGGCAGGCGATGCCGAAGGAGGCCCGAGAGGCGGAAGACAAGAAGAGGAAAGAGCAGAAAGAGAAACAGAAAGAGCAGAAAGAAAAGGGCCAGAAAAAGGGCAAAGAGGAAGAAGGTTATAAACCTCAAGTCAGTCAAATCCCGTTGTTCGTTATGCAACGGTCGCACGACGTGGAGATGGCCCAGGACTATGAAGAAAACGAGATACATCCAATGATATCTCCAAGAGCTTTTCAGGAGGAAGATGTGAACTGGAAGATGGCTAACAGTGCACATTTGCAAATGAGAGACAAAGTGGACAGAAGAATGATCGCTCTGCAGAAAGAAGTCAGAGGGAAGATGATTAAGAAACACAGGAAAGCTGAGAATTTGAAGAAAAGAAATCCCCCAGGTAAGGTCTCTAGGTGTTTGAAATGAGCCCTTCAGACTAGTTACGTATGCAAACATCCCTACGGTTAATTAAACAGGTAGGTTTCAGGAGGAGCCTATCCGAACGGAATTTAGAGAAATCAAATATTGCAATTATTAAGCGGTTAAGTATGAAAAGCACATTTGAAGGATTTGGATAATTTTCACAATTTTGTCCATGTCGTGGATTCCTCCCAGAACCACAACCTTTGTATATAGTAAACATAAGTTCTCGCCAAATAAACACGCAGAAGTGGGGACGAAAGTCACAGGGGAGTCGAAGCACAACCTGGGTCCCCACCATCCTCTACCAGCTAGAGGATGGAGGGAGACGGCTTCCAGGCCTATAAATACTCGCCTCCTGCGCCTTTCTAGCCATTCTACGCTCTCCTCTAGTCGCTGACTACTCTCTCTCCTCCTTACCTCGTCTCTCTCCTAACCCAAAAGAATCCGTGAATGGTGGTGGTACGCCCATAACCAACGGACACACTTCCTAAAAAGATCTCGGGCATGGTGGTGGTCCGCCCATAACCAAACCGAGCACACATCCAAAAAGATCCTGGGAATGGTGGTGCTCCGCCCATAACCAAACCAGGCAATGCTCCTAAAAGAATCCGTGAATGGTGGTGGTACGCCCTGTAATGGATGAGGGGTTTAACTACGCCGCCCATACAGCGTAGTTTCCCCCTCTCCATCCTCTAGAAAGGTAGGGAGGTAGTGTGACAGCTGCCCCCGGAGACAAATGGTTAGATTATAACGCGTTGCCTACGAGAGTTGATGATTCGTTTCCGCGAATCAACCGCCCCTTCAGCCGCGTGTCAAAAAGATCGGGAAGAGCCAGCATCCAAGATGGACGGGATTCCCATATACCGTCACACTCCTCCCCTTAAAAACATACTTCTTTGAAGAAGAAGTATGTGAAGTTAGACACGGGACTGAAAGTAGTATGGAGTTCTAATTCAGGAAGATTCATCTGAAAAACTCCAAAGCTGACAGCTTCCATCGTAATGGTACTACTGAGAATTGTTACTGGTGGAGAACTTAGCTCCTATCAATATCACTTGGCGCACTTGGACAAAAAGGAAAGAAAAAAACGCTGCAAAGTCCTTGTCACATGGGTTTATTATTCTATTGGAGTTCTAGAGATTTTTGTTGGCTGTTAAATGTATTGTTTCTTTCATGTGGAATGATTGAAATAGCTATTTCTGATGATTTCCACCAATTTTGGCCCCCAAAACATGAAATAGGTACTTTTTTTTTTTTAAGACCATCTTTGATCATTGGTAGTGGCATTTAATGGTCTTGATTCACCTGTTTACACTTTTTCCAATGTTATTGTACAAATTGATGGTGATTTAAGACAGTTTTCCAGGTTTTTGACTCATAAAAAACCAATTTTGGGAGCTGAACCTTTGGTAAAACCTCAATTTCCGCGTCTTTGGTCAAAATCGACTTCATATTCGGACTTCTCGTCCTCAAAAACATGGAAAAAGATACCTCAAAAGCTCATGTTACTAACATGTTGTTAAAACGCAAAAAGTACCTATTTTTATACACATTTTCACTCATAACACCCCTGGGTATATTCCGATCGGGCTGAAAAGTTTCGGGACACAACTAGGGCCCAAATGGAGCATGTGTGCGAAAGAACGACTTTTTTAGACCGAAAATGAAGCCTGTACACGTGATACGGCGTACGGCGGACGGACATTGCATTTTTGGAATCTACGCACCTTGAAACGGAAAAGAAAAAATTTTGAGGGGGTGTTATAAAAATTTTTTGCTGAGCGAATACATAGGTGTATTATTCACAGAATAATAAACCAAAAGTAGTTGTCAGAGGTTCTGGTTCAGGAAAGTTCATCTGAACAACCTCTAGGTGACTAACCCCCATCATAAGATGGAACAACTGGAATATAAATGAAAGTAGTTGTCAGAGGTTCTGGTTCAGGAAAGTTCATCTGACCAACCTCTGGGTGATTAACCCCCATCATAAGATGGAACAACTGGGAAAACAAGGGGAAAAATTACAAAAATAGGCGTTGAACGCCAGGCATAACAGCCTTAAGAATAATATCATGAGGTTTGATATTATTAATAGTAGCAATCATGAGGTTGATTGTAATAATAATAATCATGAGGTTGATTTGATAAAAATAGAAAATCCAATGGCCGAAGTGTATATTGATAAACAAAGGGGTATTAAAAAGAGGATTCCTTCTGGAAAACCTCAGAGCTATTCCTTCTGGAAAAGCTCTCAAAAAGTGGAGGGGGTACCGAGGATAAAATCCAGCACATACCCACCAACCACGCTCTGCTACCATGTAATGGATGAGGGGTTTAACTACGCCGCCCATACAGCGTAGTTTCCCCCTCTCCATCCTCTAGAAAGGTAGGGAGGCAGTGTGACAGCTGCCCCCGGAGACAAATGGTTAGATTATAACGCGTTGCCTACGAGAGTTGATGATTCGTTTCCGCGAATCAACCGCCCCTTCAGCCGCGTGTCAAAAAGATCGAGAAGAGCCAGCATCCAAGATGGACGGGATTCCCATATACCGTCACAGCCCATAACAAACGGACACACTTCCTAAAAAGATCTCAGGCATGGTGGTGGTCCGCCCATAACCAAACCGAGCACACATCCAAAAAGATCCTGGGAATGGTGGCCCATAACCAACGGACACACTTCCTAAAAAGATCTCGGGCATGGTGGTGGTCCGCCCATAACCAAACCGAGCACACATCCAAAAAGATCCTGGGAATGGTGGTGGTCCGCCCATAACCAAACCGAGCACACATCCAAAAAGATCCTGGGAATGGTGGTGGTACGCCCATAACCAAACCGAGCACACATCCAAAAAGATCCTGGGAATGGTGGTGGTACGCCCATAACCAACGGACACCTCCAAAAAGATCCCGGGCATGGTGGTGGTCCGCCCATAGCCTAACCGGGCACATCCTCCCTCACACCACTCGTGATGAATGCGCCAATTTCAAATTCATCACAGTCCATAATCGTGAAAATAATTTGGAATGTTGACGTGGTATTTCTACGCAGCACCTATGCGTAAGTAATTATGCCAGTCCATTACTGCAATCCGAACCTTTCCTCAAGTTTTTGTCCCGGCGAGTATGTGGGATGATTCTGTGTGAGTTTCATCAAAATAGGGCCCTTACTTGTCAGTTTTATAGAACTCGTTTTTGAGTCTAGAAAACCCGAATCATTTGCCGTCAAAAGGCACTCATCAAAGACCCATAACTCTGGTAATTTTTAGCAAATGTTGACGGAATTTTTAGTAGCATCCGTCCTAAGATGAAATATCGACGATTGTATGTAACTACATGAGGAAGCTAGGACGCTGAGTCGATTCGGTATCAACGAATATGTGTTGTTCACCAGGTATGAAGAAACCCAAGAAAGAATGGGCTTTGGGAGATAACGAGAAATGGGACATAGTTTACGCTCTAGCCAAAGAAGGTTACTTCCGAAACTACCGAACCAACGTCCTCAGCAACATGCCTGGTACTAATCAGTTCTCGTATGCAAACTCTGAGTGGATCGAAGAGTACTTGACCGAACCTGAACCAGCTTGGGGTGATTTGTACCAGTTAGTCAAACTCTGGTGTGTTTTACCTCTGGCGGACATGACCGTCCGTCAGTATGGACCTGTTGTGAGTGCAGTTGGATTCGCCGGGCCCCGTGAGGTGATAAATAGGTGTGTAGCTTACCTGTATATTATCAACCTATAGGTAGTACCATCAGGTTCTTGCTGATTAGGTACCTGGTTTATAATACAAACTTCTCTGATAAAGGTACAGAAAAACCTACCGACGTTTAGAAACATGATGAATGTTTTTTTGTCGAATAAAATGGATTTCGTCAAAGCCGATCAGTATGGGCCTATATTACATATTATATTATATGTGTAATATAGTGCAAATTAAATAATGAGACACCATACTTCAATACCATATTTTATAGGACACCATACCATACTATATTACATAATACTGCTGCTAGCTTCCTCCTGCTTATCAAAAATTTGTTTTGTTAGTGTCCACTAGGTACGCATCGCTTTTTAAAGGCAGGTAACTAACAAATCTGAACAAAGAGAATCCGTAACATGTGAAACCTATCATTGAAGAAGACAAAAATGGTGTCCAGAACATTATTTAATTTTTTCGTCACGGAATAACAATTTAGGAGGAAAATGGTGTGCCATTTTTCATTTAAAAGCGCTGCAAATCCCTTGTCACATGAGTTTATTATTCTATTGGACTGACCTACAGAAATTGTGGCAGTTCTTTTATTATTTCTTTCATGTGCGATAATTGAAAAAGCTATTTCTGATGTTTTCCACCGATTTTGGCCCCCAGAAACACTAATTACGCCTTATTGTTTTCAAATTACTTTTCATCATTGATAGGTAGTGCCATTTAATTGTCTTGATTCACCTGCTGGCACTTTCTTTAGTGTTATTAAACATATTTATGGTGATTTGAGGCAAAATCCCAGGTTTCTGACTCATCAAAAATGAATTTTGGGAGCTGAACCTTCGTTACCGCCTCGACTCTTCAATCTTTGGTCAAAATCGACTTCATATTCGGTCTTCTCGCTCTAAAAAACATGGAAAAAGATACCTCAAAAGCTCACTTTACGCCCATAACACCCCTGGGTATACTCCGATCGGGCTGCAAAGTCTTGGGACACAACTAGGGCCCAAATGGGACCTGTGTCCGAAAGACCGAATTTTTTAGACCGAAAATGTATTAGCTATGCATGATACGGCGCCGGATGGGCAATAGCATTTTCTGAATCTACACACCTTGAAACGTAAAAGAAAAAATTTTTGCTGAGCGAATACATAGGTGTATTATTCACAGAATAATAAACCAAAACATCAGAATAGCTCAACTGGAAAAATTATGATGAACTCATACTATACGAAGAAGGTGGAAGGCGTCAGTTTGAAAGGAACGGGCGTGAAATCATACATAATAAACTAAGTACTTTTTATTGGAGTGTGGATAGCGTCTAGGGATGTCCCAAAAGTATCGATACTTTTTGAAAAGTATCGATACATATCGATACTTTTTCCCCCTGATATATATCGTAGTATGGATACTTTTTTCCCAGTATCAGAGCCCATACTTTTTTTTATCCCTCACATGTTATCAATTTCAAAACCTAAGTCCTGTAGGTACTGTTGACAGTACCTCTAACTAGATTGCTGGGAGACCAACCACTTGAACAAATTAAAGAAAGTTTATGTACCACCACCTTCAGCTCAGTGAGAATCAGCTGTCCTCCATTAAGTAGGAAGTACCAAAAAAATGTTAACCAAGCAACCAACCAACCTAACGCAACAGTTTTTTGATTGGATTTTCTTTGTTCTTTCTTGTTTTCTGATGTGATTGTGCCGAATTAACGAAATAATGTCATACCTTGTCTTGTCAATAATTTTGAAAAACAAGTGCCCCCCCAAAAAAAAGTTTCGAGTAAAAAAAGAAGTGATTTATTGTTTCGTTAATTTTATAATATTATCCTGGAATAATTCTTCGATCGGCTGTTGATGGTATTTTATCTTATACCAATGTAGATGAAGTAAAAACGTAGGATGTGATACAATATTCATTGTCACGCTGACAGAGAGAGTACAAAAACGACATTACCACCCATTTTTTAAAAAGTATTGATACTTTTAGATGTATCGATACGATATATATTTCGATACTTTTGAAGTATCGGAATAGCGTCGCGCCAAGGAATTATATTATAGCAACAGGGTTTTGCGACTTGTTCTCTTTTAGTTCAGAAGAGTGTGTAGAGACCTCCTACAGATTGGAATGGGAACAATAATCGAAATGAGACCTAAAGAATGTACTTGCCGCCACCCTATACCCTGTAGGTAGGTACTATAAAAAAAGAGTACCTACCTACATGTAGTTGGTAACCGTGCACTTACTCCATAAGTGGGTGATTAGGTACCCCGTGTTATTAAAAAATAACTACCTACCTACCTATAGTTACTATCCTGTAACGCCCCGGGTTAGGTTATCCATTCTTGTAAAAAACCTACCTACCTAGTATACAACTATTCACCATCAGGGGATATTGTCTTGAATGTGTATGCTTATCAGGTTAGTCTGCTCCGTGGCTCACGAAACCGGCGCAGTTCTCATCCACATAGACCCGCAACGGCCTGAGGGTGACATCCCGATCAGCCAACTGGCGGGAATGATCACGAAAATCGCTAAATCCGCACAGCCCACCATCGTCCTCGTCGACAACTGTCATCTTATGTACAGGAAGAAAGAGAAAGGCGTCTCGGTGGAGCCCAGTCATTACACCAAAATGGTAAATCCTTACCTTGTCACAACAGAAACTGAGCAAGTCGAACTCAACATCCATGTGAAAAACAACTAGGGACGGTATAAGTTATGTTGTAACAGTGTGGGCTGTTCTCGATACATTTTTTCTTCCGGTGGAGACGGGGTCGCTTGGGGAAGCCTAATCGATATCCCATCATAACCGGTGATAATCTCGCTGGTCTAGGAGGGGGACTCTCGAAGGTCCACCCCCACTGTTACACTCTTTCACAATGTTTAAGCAACTCCACAACCTGGGACCCGATTAATCCGGAAGTTACGTCAACCCAATGGTGGTTTATTATATTAGGTTGATGATGTGTACCTGCCCCATCGCACCATTTTCTGGGGTCTCTTTGTGACTTATCATGGCGGACCCTGCAAATACAATAATTTTTATTTCGCCTTTCTCACCCATTCTGGTTCCAAAATCTATAAACAAGAGATGACTTCAATATTCACATGAAAATTAACTATGTAGGTACATAGGTCGGTACTTATTTCCAAAGGTTTGAGGGGAAGGGAGGAGGGTGCTCAAAGTTGTATGACCACAGACTCCAAGCAAATGGCTGAGGTTGAGGTGCAAAATGGAGAGGTTTGAAACTTGGTAGGGAGATAGGAAGGGACTGATCAAGTTATGCCAAAAACATGGCCATGATACTATGTAGTACCTGGTAGAACTAAGCAGCCATTTTGGCCAGGTGTAGGAAGTCTTACCTTCCTGGGTTGGAACCAGGGGTTACGGGGATTCGAACAAGCGACCTCAGCCGCTGTATTAATCCAAGCCACCAGGATATCGCTCGGCCACTGGCTTACTCCACGTTTCTATGATGTTTTGGTTTATTATTCTCAATATGAACCTTTGGAATCGAGCATGACAAATTTTTTCTCTTAACCCCCTCTCAAAATTTGATGGTTTCCGTATCAAGGTACGTAGAATCCGGAAATGCAATACAAAAATTTATGTCCGTCCACCGTACGCCGTACGTACTTAGCACTTTTCTTAGTTACCCTGAACCAAAATTAATTAAATCTGGTTTATAGGTCCCGTTTGGTCCGCGAAGCTCGGCGTTACTGTCAAGTCATCTCTAACGGGTGAAAAATAGGGGTGGAAATTTTCAGAACGCCGTAGCTCGAAAAACTTTCAATGCATATGCATTTTTTATTCAACGTTTTTAAACTGATCTTGAACTAAAGAATTTTTTGAGACCACCCGGAGCATTGTACCACCAGCCGTTCGTTTGCACCGAGAACCTTCGTCAACATGATCTTGAATCAAACGGTATAAATCCGGCCCAGATAGGGCACAGCCGGATGGATGGCTGTATGAAGTCGAGTTGGTTGTTCTGTGATATTATTTCATTAGAAAAATGATGGATCTTTTGTGTCGTGAGTCCCTCCCGGGAACACTCCTATAATATTAAGTTCTCACCAACATTCAAACGCCAAACTAAAGCTCCGTAGAAATAAAGACATGAGTGGGGATACGAGCGACAGAACCCAGGGTGCTCAACCTGGGGCCCCACTACCAACTCCTGACAGGGAGTTGGAGGGAGAGGCCCCCAAGTACTATAAAACCCTGGATCCTGGAGCTCAAGCTTCATTCGACACTTCCTCCAACCAGCTCTCTCTTCTCTCTCTTACCTTATCCCTCTCAGATGATCGGTTGATTACAGCCGCCTGAGAATTTACCTCCTCTCCTCCTTGTCTAGATGTTCGGTGGACTACCGCCGCCTAGACAAGCACCTTCCATCTTACCTAGATGATCGGTGGATTACCGCCGCCTAGGTAAATTCACTCACCTCCTCACAGAGGCGTAGATGATCGGTGGAGTACCGCCGCCTGCGTCTCTCCCTACCTCTCACCACGCCACCGTGATGACAATTTTAAATTCATCACAGTGGTGAACCCGACGTTCACTCAACCTTCTTTTTCCTTCCCACCTAATGTGTCGCCCCAGTCAAGCAGTTCGGTGTCCCCAATTTTAAAAGTCAAATTTTAAAATTTAAAATTCAAACAGTCAGTTTTCGCAATTTTGGCCCACCCTCAACCACACGGAGAACACGCATCCCTCATCTCCGCCCAGCCGCACACACACCTCCGCTTCCGTTAATTGCGAATTTCAAATTCAACCATTCACGAAATTTGAATTTTGAGTTACAGCTATGGACCCGAACTCGCCATCACCCCCGCTCCTACGACCAGCCACACTGCAGCCGCCCACCGCTGCGACAACTGACGCAACGGCCTCAACTGAGAACCCGTTCACCACCCTCTCACCGCCTGGCTCGTCCGCCTCAACCTCCGCCGCCGCCACCGACGTCATGACGGCGTCCGCATCCTTTCCTCTGTCGCTGCCCCCTTCTACTCGCACGACCCCGCGCTATGGTTCTTCCAGGTGGACGCTGCGTTCTCGGCCGCCAACATTCGCAGCCAGAAGACTCGGTACTCTCGCATCATCTCATTACTACCATACGACATCCTGCTCCAGACGTCGGACATCTCCCCCGACGCCACCGCTGCGTACGACGACCTCCGCAACCGCCTCATCAACCTGTACCAGCCGTCAAAAATCGCACGGGTCGCTGCGCTCTCACAACCTCAACACCTCGGCGACCTCAAACCCTCCCACCTCTACCGACGGCTGCGACACCAGCTACAAGGAATTATGACGGCCGACATCGCACGAACGTTCTGGTTGCGCGCTCTCCCCCACCCCATACAGATGGCCCTAGCCAGCCACCTCGACGGTCGATGAGCCCCTCCTGCGACTCGCGGACACCATCCACGACTTGGCCGCAGCGGCCACCGTCGGCGAAGTTCGTGCACCCCGTCACCCCCCACCTCTACGTGACCGCACCAAGTCCCGCGATCGCAACCGGCCCTCCTCCCTCGACAGACATCGACCCACTTCAACGGATCGCCGGCGCGACCCCTCCGCCGACCGCCGACGCCAGCGCTCGCCAGAACAACGGACCACCCCTCCCCGTGAGCTACGGAGGGGAAAGTCCCCAACGGCCGCACCCCACTCCACTACTAAACGCCCCACCAGATCTGACTACCTCCCCGCGGACCCCCCCCACCGGTGTTTCTACCACGTTAACTTCGGTGGGGAGGCCCGCAAGTGTCAACCCCCCTGCTCCTTCCCCTCCAAGCAGGGAAACGCAGACGCCCACCGGTAAATCCGGCGGGCCCCCCTCCTCGCCAACACGGGGGGGACCAATGCCAACCCCCCCCCGGCCACCATCTCCACCACTACGGCCAAGCGTTACGCCTCCTACGCCGCCATCACGGCCGCCAACCTCCCGTCATCCAGCGCCGCCAAATCTCTACCAACCACCACCGTTCCCCCACCTCGGAACGGCCACCCCAAGCCCGCCGCCAGGGCAACCAACCCCCCGGCCGTCACACGCGCCGCCGCTACCGTTCCCCCACCACAAAAACAGCATCAACCCCTCCACGTCTCCTTCAAGGGGGACGCCAACCCCCAGCCATCAACCCAAGCACACGCTGCCCCCACCGCCGCAATCCTTCACAACGCCCTCCCCACCCACCAACGCCTCTTTCTGCGTTGTAGAAAAACAAATATCCCCTTCCTTATTGACACAGGGGCGGCGCTATCAATCTTCCCCAACAACATACTCCGGCGTCAGGCGCGCTGCCACCGGCAACTTCTCTACGCCGCCAACGGTACCACCATCCCCTCGTACGGGACGTACCGCTCGTCAGTCCACATGAGCGGTCTCGCGTACGAGTGGGACTTTACCGTGGCGGACGTGGAGAAGGCGATCCTGGGGGCCGACTTCCTGGCCTATTTCGGTCTCCAGGTCGACGTCCGGAATGCGCGCCTGATCGACCCTACAACGAATAAACCCATACCCGGGTTTATTCACGCCATAAACCACCCCCCCACACAATTTGAAAGCCTCCTCCAAAAATACCGCCCCCAGCGCCGCCCCTCCGCCCACATATCCACCGTCCAACACCACATAGAAACCTCAGGCCCCCCCATCACAGCAAAAGCCCGCCGCCTCCATCCCCTACAACTCTCAAAAACACGCCAACACTTTGACAAATTGATTGCCGACGGTATCATCCGCCCCTCGAAATCCCCTTGGGCTTCTCCACTCCACATTGTGCAGAAGCCCAATGGGGATATTCGCCCCTGCGGCGACTACCGGCGTCTCAACGCCAAAACGACGCCGGACTTGTATAACGTTCCCCACCTACGGGACTTCTCATCCCACCTACACGGCGCCACTATTTTTTCCACCCTCGACATTTCCAGGGCATTCCACCACATCAATATCCACCCTCCCGACGTCCCGAAAACCGCAATCATCACCCCGTTCGGTTTATTCGAGTACATAAAAATGGGCTTCGGTCTGCGAAACGCAGCACAGACGTGGCAGCGCTACATGGACAGCATCCTCCGGGGCCTCCCATTCGTCTTCTGCTTTCTCGACGACATCCTTGTAGCCTCCAAAACACCACAAGAGCACCTCGCCCATCTCCAGCAAATACTCGAAATATTCTTCCACCAACACTTATGCTACTTACCCATGTAAATATTCTTCAATGTAAATATTCTTACCTATGTAACTATTCTTCTACCAACACTTATGCTATTTACCAATGTCACCTATGCTAATATCTAGGATTAACTCTTACACCACCCTTATTACCGTACTACCTCTATATATAATGTCTAGAATTAAGTTAACCCCTGTCGCCTTCAGCTCCACCACTTGTTTGCATCGGCCCTCAGCCCCTGTCACTTTGCGCCTTCAGCTTCACCTCTTGTTTGCCATAGCCCTCAGCTCCTGTCACCTTGCGCCTTCAGCTCCACCTTTTGTTTGCCGTAGCCCTCAGCTCCTGTCACCTTGCGCCTTCAGCTCCACAAATATTGGTTCAAACTGGGGGGACCTCTGTCGTGAGTCCCTCCCGGGAACACTCCTATAATATTAAGTTCTCACCAACATTCAAACGCCAAACTAAAGCTCCGTAGAAATAAAGACATGAGTGGGGATACGAGCGACAGAACCCAGGGTGCTCAACCTGGGGCCCCACTACCAACTCCTGACAGGGAGTTGTAGGGAGAGGCCCCCAAGTACTATAAAACCCTGGATCCTGGAGCTCAAGCTTCATTCGACACTTCCTCCAACCAGCTCTCTCTTCTCTCTCTTACCTTATCCCTCTCAGATGATCGGTTGATTACAGCCGCCTGAGAATTTACCTCCTCTCCTCCTTGTCTAGATGTTCGGTGGACTACCGCCGCCTAGACAAGCACCTTCCATCTTACCTAGATGATCGGTGGATTACCGCCGCCTAGGTAAATTCACTCACCTCCTCACAGAGGCGTAGATGATCGGTGGAGTACCGCCGCCTGCGTCTCTCCCTACCTCTCACCACGCCACCGTGATGACAATTTTAAATTCATCACATTTTGGATTGTGTTCATAGGTACTTTTGCAATTTGAATAAATGTTGAAGTATTTTTGGGTAAATAATTATAGCACAACGGTAAATTATTACACAATGGTTTATTATTTATCTTATGCTTCAGGAATAACAAAAAATAATTAATGATTGAATTATTGAATCCCGCGCATTTTTATGAAACTGTAATTCCCGGGCCAGCTCCAATACACAATTTAGGGTTTTCCTGGGAGGGAAGTATTGACCAAGGAAACACTGATCTACGTAGAACGGGCATCTATGCAGGTAAATAATGAATAATTTGCAGCGTTTTTTCCGTCTAATTAACAGTGTTTACCTGTTCCAGGTCTCAAAACTCAAGAAAGCCATCAACAGAAAATTTCGAATCCTCATGATCGGAGCGACGGACAAACCAGAACTCGTCAACGGTGGTAAAATGGGTAAAGTCTTCGACAAAATCATACCGTTCCCTTACAAAGACTACCACGCTGGTGCCGACTATTGGGGCAAATACCTGTTCCGCGATGACACGTTGTCTCGTAGCTTCGCGTACATGGGACTCCACGAGCCCACTAAAACCTACAAGACTCCCGAGCTCACTCGAGTATTTTCCTACGTGACGATGACGCCGCAGCGGAAGAAAGAGCTCGTAAAGAGCCCGTTGAAAATGTCTGAATTTGTCGAACCGCTGAGAGTTGCCATGGCACTCGATTCGACTTCCGACACAATCAAAATCCCCACGTCCGCCTACGCTTGGGCCAGCACGACCTACAAGTCCTTCAAAGCCCGAAAGAAGATGCTCAAAGAGATGCTGGACGAAAGACTGGGCAAACTGCAAGAAGGGAAGGACAAAAAGAAGAAATAATTATGTCAATCAATGGCATTGTGTTTTGGTTGGTGTTCCGTGATCTATCTACGGAAGGAAAAACAATCAATGGCCAATATTGCTCACCGCACCTACACTCATTCAGGTAGGTTCCTACAACTTCGACCGAGGTTGGAATGATCGAGACCAAAACGCTGCAAATTATTACATACCTAACCTATTATTTACTTATAGCTTTTGTGTAGATCACTGTTTTCTGTGGTCAATGCCTACCCTCGTGCTCCCCCCAGAAGAACCCTAAATGTAGTACTGGAGCCGGCCGGGCAATTACAGTTACATAAATATGCGGTGTGTTCAAGAATTCTCTCATTAATTCCCGGGAATTTTTCACAAAAACGCGCGGGATTCAATAATTCAATCATTAAGGTCATCATTAGGTACCTATCCACTGTTATTCATGAAGCATCAATATAAAAGTACCTACCTTTCAACAAAATCCACAAGAGATGAAGGGATGATGATTCTTCGATTGAAATAATATTATTATCACAGAACAACCAATTCGACTTCATACAGCCATGCGTGATTATATTTCGGTAGGTAGAGATTTGTTAATAACTGGCAGCAGCCTCTTTTCTGCGCTAAGAGCCAACCTAGTTTAAAGGTAAAAAAGACGAAGTTTTTTCGTCTGTCATGTTGGCAGCCTGGTCTTCGCCAGCCCTCCGGCCGTATCGACCCGTGGCCGCCATTCTCTTTTGTTCGTTTGAGAGCTAACCTAGGTTCTAGGTGTTTTTCATCGTTTTGAGTTCTTTTTCATAGTTTTTTACGGGGCTTTCATCGCCTTGAAGTGTTTTTTCATCGTAGTAGTGTTTTCACAGTATAGTGAGTGTGTTTTTTGTGCGGTGTGAAACCTCCGCTGGCGGCAGTCCTTCAACCGACTACGCCGGTTGACGGGCCTCGCGTGGTGTCGGGCTTCGGAATGTCGCGCGCGGAGCCGCCGAGACGTTCAGACCGCAAGAAATGTCCAAAGAAGTTCTTCATTCCCGACGAGGATGTGTCCGGAGGGAAGAAGAGGCCTCGTATGGCGGTGATGGAGAGTTACACCGTACGGAAGGTGATCACGTCAGCCCCTCGGGGTGTCGGACAAGGCGCGGGGGTGACATCGCACCCGCAGGTGATGGAAATGGCTTTCCACGACCCTCCGGGGATAACACGTAAGTACGATAACGTTCAAGCGGTCGCGCGGGGGGAAAATACGTCGGCCCCAAGGGATGTCGGACAGGGCGCGACCGCATACCATAACCCTCATCGGCATTTCCGCGTAGTCGGAGATGCTGGCCCCCCGCCTCATAGCACGCACACCCCCGGCACTCACCACCTCCTATCGTCGGCCTGTTGTGGCGTCAGACAACATACGTCGGCCTATTATGGCGTCGGACAAGATGAGGCGGGGGCGGGCCCCAGTCATTACTGGCCCCCACTACATGCGTCGGCCCTTTGCGGTGTCAGACAGGAGGGACTCCTCCCGTGCGGGTACGTAAGTACAACGACATCAAGGCGGTCGCGCAGAGCGACAAAACGTTGGCCCCCACGGGGTGTCGGGCACAGCACGACCACATTCCTTAACCCTCACCGGCATCTCCGCTTTATCGGAGATGCTGGCCCCCCGCCTCATAGCTCGCTCATCCCGATTGCTCACTACCCCCAATCACTGGCCTATTATGGCGTCAGGCAACATGCGTCGGCCTATTATGGCGTCGGACAAGATGAGGCGGGGGCGGGCGCGAGTTCGCCTTGGCACGCTCACATTGGCGACTACATCTTCCTTCTACAAAGGTATGTGCCTAGGGGCGATTTCAATGTGTTCCGTAGTTCAGTTGGCTAATGGTCGAAATCCTAGGCTGAAGATCGCAGGTTAAAATCCCAGCCGAGACCAAAAAGAACATTTTTCACTCCACACCAATAATTTAAATGCCTCTTCAATGGGCCGTACAAAAAAAAAAAAAAAAAAAAAAACACCTGTTGATGCATAGGCGTCCAAAGCGTCTTTTTCGTCGCCGGCTCTGAGGTGATCGAGCACGTCATACATCATCAGATGTTCGAGAAGGGGGTCGTCCAAGGACTGTCGGTAATCACGGAGGTAAGCCGTACAGTATCCATCTCTAACGTCCCAATACGATCACAAGATAAGTTACACAGTACCAAAAGGGCGCATTGGGCGAAACCATCCAGAGGTCTGGTCCTATCGTAATGAGTAATGAAATTCTGTTACATAAGGAATTCTAATTCTCAATTCGGGATGGAAATCTCTCATTTACGCCCTCCGGCACCCGAATATGACACTATTTGGGTCCCCCACTTTGGGTTTTGTTTTATGGGGTCATTCGAAAAATAAACGAATACATGATTACAAAAAAAAAATAAAAAAAAAAAAAAAAAAAAAAAATAAATAAATGAATAAATTAAAAATAAATAAATAGGATTCGCCTACACTGTCTCGTAAGGTTCTAGCCGCAGGACGGAGTAGACTAACAATACCCTCCATGAAGGGGACTCAGTACTTAGTTCGGTTGTGGATCATTATGATGAGCAGTTACTCGCTGATCTTGGGGTACAGCCGTCTTGGGGCATCGGCACCTAAAACCCCTACGATGTCTCATATACCCCTTTGGGTTCTCCCAGCGGCTTCTCCTCTGGGTAGCATCCTTCACTCATCAGGGATCATGTTAATAACCGTTGGCTACGTTCTCAACTTAACATACTTCGTGCCCCATTTTGACCATTGGCCCAGACATAGACCAAGGTTGGTAATTCATGAATTTGAGTGAAAGTTCCTTTACCTACAAGGGATCGTAGGTATATGTTAATTTGGATCATGTTAACAGCCGTTGACTGTGTTCTCAGCTTGACATGCTTCGTAGCCGGGTGGCTCCCATTTTGACCATGGGCCCGGTCATGGACCAAGGTTGGTGATTCTTGACATTGATTGGGGGGCCATAGGTATGCCTATAACAAGTGGCCGTAGGTGTAGGTTAATTGTGATCATGATAACAGCCCTTAGCTGCGTTCTCAACTTAACATGCTTTGTAGCCCATTATCTCCCATTTTGACCATTGACCCAGACACATTAACAAAGATTGGTAATTCGGACATGGACCAAGGTTGGTAATTTATGACATTGATTGGGGGGCCATATGCCTACAACAAGTGGTCGTAGGTGTAGGTTAATTTTGATCATGTTAACAGCCCTTAGCTGCTTTCTCAACTTAACATGCTTTGTAACCCATCGTCGCCCATGTTGACCATTGGCCCAGACATTGACAAAGATTGGTAATTCAGGAATTTGATTGGAGGCTCATATACCTACAAGTGGTCGTAGGTATAGGTTAATTTTGATCATGTTAACAGCCCTTGGCTGCGTTCGTAACATGCTTTGTGGCCAGTTGGCTCCCATTTTGACCATGGGCCCAGACATGGGCCAAGGTGGTTCATTCTAAGTTTTTTGTTGGATATTTATATGCCTAAAATGAGTCTTGGACGCCCCACAGTGATTAATAGGGGCCCCGATGTTATTACTAAGGGCAATAGCCCATGGGCCTTATGTTGAGGTGTATGGTGGATTCTCAAGTTGCACAAACTTTGTGGCTGGTTGGCTCCCGTTTTGACCATGGGCTCTGACATGAGCCAAGGTTCATTCATGAACTGGGTGGTTCATTCACGAACCAAGGTTTATGAATGAACCACCATTGGTGGTTCATTCGTACACCAAGGTTCATTCATAAACTGGGGTGTGGTCGACAACACAACATAATTACAATTACAATTTACGAGAATTATAAGTTTGCAAATTTCTATGGGCTCATGGGGACGGGTGTTCAGTCCGTGAGCTTCAGTGTGTTCACTTCATAGTCTCGACAGCCAGTTGGGCTCAAGTCGTATTTATAGAGGGGACATATATCAGCAAGTGAATGGCAGTACTTTTGCTTGATATAGGGCATGCAATTTGGTTTTGTATTTTGTTTTTGTTTAAACATTGACAAATGTTTCTATAGCCTCTTGGCTGTTTCTTCAACCTGGTGGCTTCAACCGGTGGGCTGGGTCCAAGTCCGGAGGTCATTTTCCCAGCAACCAGACAGACCAATCGGATCACAGGACTTAGGGGCCCCGGCAGTGCTTGGAGAGGCCTCGTCAACCTCCATCGCCGGCCTCCCTTAACAGCAGGTCAACTGTTGGTGGTCTTAGAGGTGTTAAGTATTTTTGTAGTTGCCTATCTAGCCCCTGGGGCGCGGATGAAATGTTTTTTGTTTAACCTCATCTTTCAGTCTTGAGGTTTTTTGTGGACCCTCATTGCTCAGTCTTACCTAATTGAGCCTTACCTAATTCAGTTAACCTGATTTTAATGATTCATTTGGTTTTATATTTAGCCCGTTAGCTTTGAGGGACGGGTCTTCGACCTCACGCTGTCAATCTTGCCTATGCGTCGGTTGCGTCAGTTGATGGATTCAGCTTCAATGGTCGCCAGCCAGCGGTAACAGCAAGTCAACCTTATCGTTCAACTTTGCCTATTTCAGTAGATTAGTGGCATATATTACATGTACATACCTCTTTTATGTCAGAATTCATGTCTCTGGAGGGGAGTTTAAATATGTTACTCTCTTATGTCACAGCGTTTGGGGGGGATTATTGCCCCAGGATTACCCCACGGATGTCCAGGTCTCGCTTTGATTTACCCTGCGGGGCAGGTAGCACCACAGGTGGCTAGGTCTCGTCTTTTCAACTTAGCAGTTCAAGTATATGTCAGGGGAGTGGCGTTTTACACATACTACTCTATGTCACAGCGGTTATGGGAACTGTTGTCCCAGGATTGAACCTCGGGTGGCAATGTTCCATTTTTGATGTACCCTATGGGGATATAACACCACAGGGGGCTATGTCTCGTTTTACTTTACAATGCGGGGCAGGTGACATACGGCGATCATAACTTCCAACGGTGGGAGGATGATCAGAAGGATGGAGGAGCCTTTCACCTGTGTGGGTTAATCGCATATGATGCTCCAGTATTTACATATTACATTCCCCCAGTAATGGGCTTACTTCGTTTTTTACGGTGAATGTTGTGTTATATTATTCACATATTAGGCTCGGCCAGTAATGGATTTATTTCGATTATTATAGCCCGTTGGCGTTATTTTGGCTAATTGTGTGTTCTATTATCCACCTAACATATGCTTCCAGTAATGGGTTTATCGCAATTATTATGTTTTGTGTTCTATTATCCACATATTATATTTTTCCAGTAATGGGTGTAGCGCAATCATTATGTTGGAGTCCTTCTAGCCCGTTGGTTTTGTTTGGACAACATTGATAGGTCAGTCCTCCTTTAACCTGTGGGGATTAATCTCATATCAGGTTCTATGTCCGCTTTTGCAATTACGTCATTTTTTCCAGAATGTCACTGGAGTGGGATTTAGGCTGTTTCCAACATACTTTCAACGGTGGGAGCAGGATCAGGGGGACGGACCCCCAATAGGATTCCTTACCTACACCTTGGCCCTGAGGCCCCCCCCCCCCACCGAGGGGGGGTGGTCACCCTGCCAGGAACAGTTTTTGATTTTGCACGTTCCTTTTGGCCCTGGCGGGAGTCGGGGTAGCGGGGTGGGGCCATCGGGCCGGCGTACCCTAGGGAGTGGGTTACCCTACCAGGAACGATTTTGGATTTTGCGCCTTCGGGGTTTTTTGTTTTCCTGGAGGGAGTCGAGGTGCTGAGAGGGAGATGGGCTCATCGGACCAGCGTACCCGGGGTAGTCGGAGGCCTGGTGGATGGATCCTTCTAACAGCTGCCAGTTATTAACAAATCTCTACCTACCGAAATATAATTAAACAATCAACCTACCTGATGGGACAGGTTGATTAGGATTATATTAGGTAGGGACGAGATTTGTTAATTACGTCCCACCCGGTTTTTTGGGTTTTTCCCGGCTACGCCGGGGGTGGCAAAAAAGCCGCTCCCGTCCCTAGGCATCCACCAGGGATTTCCCTTCAAACTGAATGGCGGCCACGGGTCGATACGGCCGGAGGGCTGGCGAAGACCAGGCTGCCAACATGACAGACGAAAAAACTTCGTCTTTTTTACCTTTAAACTAGGTTGGCTCTTAGCGCAGAAAAGAGGCTGCTGCCAGTTATTAACAAATCTCGTCCCTACCTAATATAATCCTAATCAACCTGTCCCATCAGGTAGGTTGATTGTTTAATTATAATCAGGTGTTTCCTAACAATGATATCCCGGCTGGATTTATATCATTTCATTCACGATCATGTTGACGAAGCTTTTTGGTGCAAACAAACGGCTGGACGTACTCCGGGTGGTCTCAAAAAATTATTTAGTTCGAGATCAATTTAAAAACGCTGCAAAATCCTTGTCACATGGGTTTATTATTCTATTGGACATACCTACAGAAATGCTGGCTGTTCATTTATTGTTTCTTTCATGTGAAATAATTGAAACAGCTATTTCTGATGGTTCCAACCAATTCTGGCCCCCAAAACACGAATTAGGTACCACGCTCCTTGTTTTTCAAATTATCTTTGATCATTGGTAGTGCCATTTAATCGTCTTGATCCACGTGTGGACACCTTTGCCAGTGTTATTATACAAATTTATGGTGATTTCAGACTTAGGAGCTGAACATTTGGTAGAACCTCAACTTTCCACTCGTTGGTTAAAATCGACTTCATATTCGGTCTTCTCGTCCACAAAAACATGGAAAACGATACCTCAAATGCTCATGTTACTAAAACACAAAAAGTACCTATTTTTATACACAATTTCACTCATAACACTCCTGGGTATATTCCGATCGGGCTGCAAAGTTTCCGGACTAACCTAGGGCCAAAATGGAGCATGTGTGCAAAAGAACGAATTTTTTATACCAAAATTGAAGCCGGTACACGTGATACGGCGGACGGACATTGCATTTTTGGAATCTACGCACCTTGAAACGGAAAAGAAAAAATTTTGAGTGGGGAGGAGTTATAAAAATTTTTTTCTGAGCGAATAAATTGGTGAATTATTCATAGAATAATAAACCAAAACGTTAAAAACCCATACATACCCTTCTATTGCAAGTTTTCGAGCTACGGCGTCAGGGAAATTTCATCCCCCTATTTTTTATCCTTAGAGATGACTGACTGCCGAGCTTCGCGGGCCAACTCCCAAAAAGGGACCTACAAATCAAATTTCATTAATTTTGGTTCATGGTCACTAAGAAAAGTGCAAAGTACGGCGTACGGACAGATTTTTTTTCAAATTCCATTTTCGGATTCTACATACCTTGGAACGAAACCATCAAATTTTGGGGTGGATTAATTTTGTCCCATGCTCGATTCCAAAGGTTCATTGTTGAAAATAATCCAAAATCCAACTGGAAGTGTCAGTATCTGGTAGGTTCCCTGGTAAGAAAGTGAGGGTCTTTCAAGTGTGTGTGATTCATGAAAAGCCCTCGGTTGAGACCCCACCCGAATAACGTGTTTATGAGACCACTTTCTTGAGGAGAGACTGATTCTTGAAGGACAGCCGTGGGCGGGAAGCCACAGCAGTATTACTACATACTTATTTACCTACCCAACTACCAACACCATCATCTCCGTAAACCAGCGTAATATCTGCAGGGTGGGCCCGAAAGAAACAGAGATACTTTGAGCTCTTATCGTGCTTTCTACGAAAATAAGTAGACCACATACGGCAGGGGCTCCTAAATGGACCTTAACCATTTTTTCGAAAAAACAAACAGCGAATTTTGAAAGAAAACGCTATTGCAATGGGTCCACAATTTTCAGAACAAGAATTTTTGAGTTTTTAAAAGGAAAATCCGTTTTAGATCGTCCTGAATTGATTCCTAGATTTTAACAAAAATGTGTATTTATAATTATATTTGTTTATGTGTCACTCCAGACGATATCTTTTGATAAAATTCTAAATTTTTCGAAAACGTTCGTATTGCCAAACAAAAGGATGAGTTCGAAGATGAGCAATTTTCGAACATTCTAAGGGGGCCAAATTTGCATTTTTAGGGGTCAAAAATTTATATTAATGGCTAAAATCAATATTAATTCATCTGACGTGTGGGATGGTGATTCACGACAGAGGGACTATTTCGATGATAAAAATATTTTTGTAAAAAAAACAGTGGGTCAAATTTGATATCATACGGGTCAAAAATCGGTAAAAATGGTTAAAATCATTTTTTTTAAACTGTACAAGAAAAGTGGTACTTATGGTTTCTCGCTAGGTATATCATCTTTTTACATAATAGCACGAATGTTTCTTTGAAAATTCGCTCTTATAGTCATGCTGCATGACTGGACCGTTTGAGTATTTGTGGGCAAAAAGAACAGAAACTAACAGTCAAATGTTGAAACATGTCCATTCAGGGTCCCCAAATACGTGTTGTATTCGAAATCAGCATGAAATTTCCTAAAAGTCCACAAAGTATCAGTTTCGTTCGGGCCCACCCTGTATATAAGTTAAAAATAGTCTCTTATCAGTTATTCGCCAGTTATTTAGGTACATTTGACACCATTTCTCACTTCAGCGTAACCTGTTTCGACTCAACGAGGGAATAACACGACGCAAAAACTAAACCCGGTTCGACGGATGCTGCTCGCAACCAGATCCCATTTGGACGCGCCATTTTCAAGACAAACTAATGGAATATACTTATTACGACATTAATAAATGATTCAATGGGTGGAACTTTTTAATAAAGTTAAATACAAGGTATAGAATTGCTATGTAAGGTATAGCTGGAAGAGCGCATAGCTATATTGAATAAATTGCCTTGAAGTTCAATATTGTGTTAACCAAGTGCAGGCTGCGTCGTTGGTAGGGGAGATTTTGTCTCAGCTTTCAGTAATCGTTGTGATGCACAGCCCCTTCACTGCAGTCCAGAACTCAATATTTATGTTTCTGTCGATTTTGAAGGTAGAAACGCAAACACAGCAGGTACATACCTACTTACAGGAAACCCAGCCTTCGCCATATTTATGCACGATCAGTGGCGACTCCTCTAACCAGAGGAGGTGCACAAAGGGAATGTTGGGTGTGTTGTCCGTCAAGTAGTTGTAGGAAAAACGTGTACCAGAGAATTCGAAAAGTACGTATTTAATTAAGGTTAGGGGTATGCATGTGGGTGTAGGTAGGTATATAAGACAAGGAACGGTAACTAAATTTGTCACTAAAATGGTACCTACATACTTAACCAAACTGGTAGGTAAACGAAATGGTAATCAAAGCTATTCCACGGATTACATAAAATATATGATGAAAAAAGTACGTATAAATGTAAGAACGCAAAGTGAATGTTTCGGTAAATTGTGAAGGTTCGGCTTCAACGAGAGGGCGGAGGTTTTGGAAGTAGGCAGTACGTAAAGGAGAACAGTGTGTTCATTTGCTACCTGTGGCAGAACTGTTCGTAGGCGATGAGAAATGTAAGTAGGTAGGTGCCTTCCTTGTTTCTCATGTAGGATGCAGCTGTTGCAAACATTCCGTGAGCCTATTCATGTAAGGAATTATTCTTTCCCTTTACTCTGAGTTTATTATTATAATAATATTATTATCTTCTTTTTTTATTATCGTTTGGAGGGAGGCAACAATTTCGCCAACTTGGTGTCCTAGCGTTTTCATTAGGATAAAAAGAAGTTTTTAAAAATATTTAGTAATGGCTAATCTTCAAAATTTAACTGCAGCTCTCAGCAAGTTAACATATTGTACACAACATGAACCAGTCACCAGGGCTTGCCACGGTGGCTTCATCAACTCCCTTCCAATTCACCCAAATAATTCAGTTAATGACCTCAATCATTTTCTCCCTTTCAGCTCGCTCCATTTTCTCAGGGCTCCAGTCAAAATCTATGTTGGCTACGCCAGTTGTCTGTTGCATGTAAGGTAATTTTTTAGGCGTTCGTCTGCCATAGTAGATCTTGACAGACTTATGAGTTTCAACTGGATGACCTTTCATTTGATGCCACGCCATATCCATTTGTTTTGGTCAGCTGAATAATTTGAAAGGCCTGCTTTGACACACTCAAAATTCGTCCATTTTCAAATCAGAAAAGTGGTCGAAGGGAAAAAAGAGAGTCACACATATTGTGAACACTGATTCACAAGCTGGAACGAGAAAAAACGCCAAATAGTGTTTTAATTTTTCAAATATTACTAAGTATTGTTTATCGCCTTGCGTACATCCCTAACAATTTCCAACTCTGCCCTCAAGACTCGCATTGGCCAATTGACCGATTTCTCTGAGCCATCATATTTATCAATGGAACTGGCCTTGTATATTATATCATCATTAAAAACGCTGCAAAGTCCTTGGTCACATGGGTGTATTATTCTATTGGACATACCTACAGAAATGTTGGCTGTTCATTTATTGTTTCTTTCATGTGAAATAATTGAAATAGCTATTTCTGATGGTTTCCGCCAATTTTGGGCCCCAAAACACAAATTAGGTAAGTACTCTCCTTTTTTTTCTTTTTCTTTTTTTTCAAATGATCTTTGGTCAATGGTAATGCCATTTAATCGTCTTGATCCACGTGTTGACACTTTTTATAGTGTTATTATACAAATTGACGGTGATTTCAGACGATTTTCCAGGTTTTTGCCTCATAAAAAATCAATTTTGGCAGCTGAACCTCAATTTTCCACACTTTGGTCAAAATCGACTTCATATTCGGTCTTCTCGTCTCCCAAAACATGGAAAAAGATACCTCAAAAGCTCATGTTACTAAAACACACAAAGTACCTATTTTTATCCACATTTTCACTCATGACACCCCTGGGTATATTCCGATCGGGTTGAAAGTTTCGGGACACAACTAGGGCCAAAATGGAGCATGTGTGCAAAGGAACGAATTTTTTAGACCAAAAATGAAGCCGGTACACGTGATACGGCGGACGGACATTGCATTTTCGGAATCTACGCACCTTGAAACGGAAAAGAAAAAATTTTGAGGGGGTGTTATAAAAATTTTTTGCTGAGCGAATACACAGGTGTATTATTCACAGAATAATAAACCAAAACGACACTGTTATTGTTTTCTATTCCACCAGTCGAAAGGTGCTCCCTACAGATTCCACTATGATGGTCGAAACAGTTTCCATTTCGACTGAACGAAACTCGAAACGTGCATTCGTGAAACAATGGGTCACCCATAAGAGGTATGTAGGTGTATAGTTCCGTAACTGTACAAAATCTTGACACCAAGTAGGTAGTCTTTGAGGTGTCATATAGGTTGTGCGAGGTACACACCAGGGCGTTAGTATCAGTATTCTATGGTGCACAACACGATACTACTCGAAGTTGATCCTTCTATTCTCAGTGAAGTTGATCGGCATTTTGACTAAGAGCCTACCTACATCTTCCACGGGTCTTCTTAACAAGTGAAAAACGTGCTTTGGGATCAACAGGGAAATGTCGACAGAACATCCCCAGTGTTTGTGGCCACGCTTTCAACCATAGCTAACACACGAGCAAACACCTAACGGAGGTTCCTGTTTACTTTGCCTATAAACACCTTTTGGTCCCCAAGGTAAAACTTCTACCTGGAAACATCCGAGGAGAGATACAGCTACCCCTACTTAGCGGTCCAACCGTGCATTATGTTGCAGTTCAAAACCCGAAATCAGTCAAAAACTAGTAGGTAGGTATTGCCTAAAGCCATCAGTCAAAACCAGTATTGGGTACAATTATATTTTTGATTTATAATGTTAAATTAAACTTGTGTCGTTAAACGTTTATTACTGACAACAACTGTAGGCAAATCTAGTTCTGACCATTTTGACCATCTTATGACTGTTGCAGTAAAAACCCGAAATCATAAAACCAAGGCCATCATTATCCTACGTGAGAGATCTCAGATCTCAGGTTTCCATTCTTCAAAGACAGAAGGAACACGGGATGAACCAGTCCAAACTTGATGTGAATATTTATTTTCACTTCTAGAAACCCATTCTTCATTCTGAAACGAACAGCGGCTGCTGAGTAGACCTCACAGACACAAACACACGGACCATACAGATTCATTGCGGTAGGTATATCAAGATCATAATGGGCAATTTTCGTGGGTTACAAATTCTCCTTTTTTGGCCAAATTATGTTCAATAACGAAATTAACACTTATTGACATCACAATGAGGTTTTTATGTTGGAAAGTCTTGGCAGAAAAACAATGTGAAATTTGAATTTCCGAGTTCCTGCTAGAAATGATGTATTTAGTAAATTGCCTGGTAGTTCAACTCAAATCCCACTTGGAGCACTAGTGCATCAATTCAAACAATGTACAGAACGCAATGGGTGAAACCAGAAATTTATAAGTAAATTTAAAAAACATCCTCAAAATCAAACAGAGGGAAAGGTGACAGCAAAGGGGCTAGAAGGTTGCCACGAAGGTCTTTCATTTGTGATACTGGGTTGATGGCAGCATTGAGAAACTTCCCCTCCAAGTCATCACTCCCCTCCCTTGGGCCAACAGCCAATCAGATGTCAGTAGACCTGATACGTCATCCCCCCCCCCCATTTTTACTTTTAATCACGCTCATTTAAAAAATAACTCTTATTTTTGAAAAGAGCTTCAGACTACTATTTTTCCGAAAGTTCTGCATTTTTTTCCCCCAAAAAGTTTTTGACAAAAATTCCCCATGTGACAAAGTTTGTTGCCGTAACAGCTTTGCAAAACTGTAAGAGCCGAAGCAGTGGCAAGTGAATTGTGACATTTTTCTAACATTCGGTGCCCCATGCATTTTACATTCCGACAATGGTAGAGAATTCGTGAATTCTGTGATGGGTAACCGAATTGGTATCTTGATGGACCCTTCAAATATAGCAGTACCTTGGAAAGAAGCTTGTGAGCTTCTCACAGTTTGAAGTTTCACGCAAAGCCTTTTTAGCCGTAGAGAAAGTCCCTCAAATTCAAATTTCACTCCAAGCACATTTAAATCTAGGTTCCTCCTAAAATTTAGCTGATTTCGGATTTTCACTGCAACAATCATAATATGACGGTCAAAACTAGTTTTGACCTATGGCTTAGGCAATACATAACATGAGTACCTGCCTACCTAACTACTTGTTATGACTGGATTCGGGTTCTGACTGCAACATATTAGGTACCTATATTATATTTTGGCGTAATGTTGAAGTGGCATGAGGTATATTCATTTCGTGGCAGGTCCCAGAAATGCCTCAGCATCCGTTCATTCACCATAATGGGATCTTTTGGGTTCATCTCAAAACTATTTGGCGATTGCAACCACACAAAATTTCAATAAGGGATCATCATTACCTACATTCAACACAATCAAATAATTTATTGTACAAACATTTTACCACTCATGAAGAAATGTAATTCGATTTAGAATAGTTTATACCTACTATCATTTTACGGGAACCTATTTAAGTACCTATTCAAATCTTTGGTATAAGCGTTACAATTGCCAACACAATCATGTACCTAAAATACACTTATCTCCCAGGAGGTTTTTTAAAAATAAATTATTATTTTTGAAACAATTATAGTTTCCTATTATAGTTTCCTACTTGTGAAAAGCCTAGGTAAGAATGAAAACAAACAAGCAAATTCAAACATTTAAAAGAACGTCGGGAAAGACGAGGAAGATCAAGTAGCATTTCATCATGACCAGCTACCAACCTAGGTAAATTCAATAATTTTGGTACATTATGCACATTATGTTACAGAGATACCTAACGAACCTAGCGAAATAAGATGACGAACCTAGCGAATATTCATACTGAAGTTTCATACATTTTGCGCTTCGTTGAGGCCCAGACCAGTGTGGTAACGATTCTGTCAACTGCCTTCACCGTGATTTTGTACCTATGAGATGGATTCAAACTGGTAAACGATGGTGTAGGTACTAAACTAAACGGTAGGGTTGTCACAATCTCGTATCTTTTAGTCTGCCGGGGTTGTTGAGAGCTTGTTTCCTCTGTTCCACAGCGTGAAGGAGCTTTCTTCGTGGCCCCATCGGGAATCCTGAAAAATCAAGAGTGACAACCCTGATCAATCCTGTCATTTATAGAAAACGTAATTTTAGGTATGTTTTGAAAATAGGATATTTAGCACCTTTTCGGAAAGCACTCACCGAGATCTTGAACTTTGCCCATTATGCTCAAATCGGCTGTTATGTTTACGTAATGCTCCGAAATTGAATGTAGGTACCAAATGTCAGAAAAAAACCCCCAATAACAATATTACAAAAAAGGTTGGAACTGCATCATATCAGAGGAACAGGCGCTAGAAATTGTGCTTCATTATACTACACATGGGCAATTTTCGTGGGCTACAAATTCTTCCTTTTCTGGCCAAATTCGGTTCAATAACGGAAATTAACACTTACTGACCACATACCTAATGAGATGTTTATATCGGAAAGCCCAAGCAGAAAACGAGTGTAAAATTTGAATTTCCGAGTTCCGGCTAGAAATGATGTATGAGGTAAATTGCCGAGTAATTAGTTCAACTCGAACACCGCTTAGAGCGCTAGAACCGCAATGGATGGACTGAACCACAAATTTATAAATACATTTAAAAAACATGTTCTCAGAATCAAACCGAGGGAAAGGTGACGGCAAAGGTGCTAGAGGTTGCCATGAAAGTTTGTCATTTGTAATGTTGGGTTGTTGGCAGCACTGAGAACCTACGCCTCTGAAAATTCGCTCCGCCTCCATGGCTTGGGACGACAGCCAATCAGAGGTCAATATACTGAATAAGTCATTTAAGCTGCATTTTTACTTTTAATCACTCATTTAAAAAATATCGCTTATTTTTGAAAACGGGCCTCAAACTACCGTTTTTCCAAGAGTTCTGAATATTTTGTTTAAAAAAAGAAAAGAAAATCGACACCAGACTCAAAAGAGAAAGCAAATGGTGATTCACAGATCAGGAGAAAACAAAAACAAATCTAAGACACAAGCATCTCGTATCGAAATGACAAGATGAATCGAAGAGATCGAATCGATTGTGAACAGGAACGATTTTTGGGTGGAAATCAGATTCTGGGGCCTGGGCCCAAAGTGGGTGTGGTGAACTATATTTTTACCGGACTGAGCATGTGCGGACGGGCCACTTTTCTCAGTTGCTACGGGAACACTAGGTCCCAGGGCCTGCCAGTTTTAGGAGCCCAGGTATCTATTTCCATAGCAGGACATAGATAACTGTCGCTATTTTCTGATAACATGCTTGGTCTACAGAGCTAATATGAAGGAACCACCATGGATGCTCTACTAGAATATTGAATATCCATAGCCAGAGAAATCTTTCGAGTCACTGTTTAACTTCATGAAAAATGCTAGGTGCAGTGTACGGAAGGAAATTCAAATGCCAACTGAACAATGGTTGGAGTTTATTTTTACTCCTAACGATTTTGGGTGCCGGGGCAGTGGCCCAAGTGGCCTTAAGGACGCAACGCTCCTGCTGTCGCTATATTCTGATAACAGGCTTGGTCTACGGAGCTATATGAATGAGCCACTATGGATGCTCTACTAGAATACTGCATATCGATAACCAGAGAAATCTAGTGGGTCACTGTTAACTTTGTGAAAAAAAAGCTAGATACAGTTTACTGAGGGAAATTCAAATCCTAACTTAACACATGGTTGGATTTTCATCTCTTTAACTCCTGTTTTTGGGTGCTGAGGCAGTGGCCCAAGTGGTCTTATGATCGCAGCGCCCCTTGAGGTCGAGAAGGGTGAAACTGTTCCAAGGCTGATGATGATTTCGCTTCAACATGCATGAAGCCGTATACTATAGCTCAGCAACTAATAATTAAACGAGTGAGAGTCGGCAATGAGTTACACCACAAAGTAACCCCGGACAACGGTGCAGAGGCTACAAAAATGGCCTCCAGTCCTGGTTGATAGAGCATCCGGTAGGTACCTAATTCACCCATCACTGGGCCAGTTCCCACTGACCTTCAACATTTGGGCCTGAAGTATAAGTTGTTTAAGGCATCTGAATACATGTAAGTTACGTATGCAGCGTGGAACCCTGCATTCGGATTTTGATGTTGATGCTTACAATCCACATGTGGTTACTGGACAGTCACGCTGCTCGTTGTTGGCTACCCAGCTATATCATGAACAAAAGATGGCCCAGAAGAATGCCCCGAGAGACTCCTATTTTCAGAAAATACCTGTGCGACGCAGTGCAATAAGGCAAGTGCAAGAAATACCTACCACGTACAAGTAACGAGCAGGTAATTAACACACTCTTTGTCACGAGGGTAAAATGACAGCTCTCACACTATGATGCAACGGGAGAAGAAAGTGCCTAGTTCTAGTAGTGTTGTAGTAGTGTAAGCGTTGTGGACGTTTCCCTGTAAATACCAACCTAATTCTATGAGATCCTGTTCGGTAAGCATCAAGACAGCTTCTAGATCGATTTGTTGAGCAAGGAGTTTGGACTTGTACTCTTCCACTCCAGCTGAGACCAAGAATCTTTCGAGCGGGGTCCACTGGCCGTTGGCGACCTCATTTTCTTCTGTGAAAACAATAGCCACATAGAATAGATTATTATGAAGAAAACTACTTGATGCAGAATAACCAGTAAGATACAATTACAAATAGGTCACTTGTATAAGAACAGATGCAATGCAGGGGAATGTATTCTACATTACAACTAATGGAAGGCATAGAACAGTCCAACTCATACAAGATTTTCTTGTGATATGTTTTCACTTTACTCTTACACGCCATATCCAGGCAATCTGATATATGGGGCAGCAAAAGAGCCATATGAACATATTCTCGGGTAGTATGAATTGTAGCAGGAGTTCAAAGAGCTCTTGCATGAACTATAACAGCAGGAGCTGGAGACTCTGGGTCATTTTGTTTTTACGCCCAATTTATAGGCCGTATAGAAACTGCTTCATGGCGGATTATATCCCGGACTACTCGAAGGGCGACACTTCCCTACAGAAATTGTTGAATCGCACTTATAAGATTTTTTAGTGTCAACAACAACAACCCTAGTATAGGACGTTTGTCGCAATATTTAGATTATTGTAGCCAAGCTTTGAGGTTAACAGCTTTCTCCTGGAACGAGTAGGCATTTCAAAGATGTTTCAAAGGTGTTGCTGCTTTCTTTCCCCCAATTTATTAGAATAGTTAATTTTATTTTCCACTTTAATTATTGTGAACACATATGTAACAGTGTTACTGAGTCTTATTGTTTACGCTTGATTTGATCTGTATAACCTGTACTAGAGGATTTACCTAGTTATTTTTCAGAGCTGGATTATGTCATAAAACCCTAACATCGAAGGTCGTTTCTGTATATTAGTTACTATAAAGTTGTGCTGAGGGAACTGAGAAGTGCAATACAATATAAAAATGTTTTAGAAGTACTATCATAGTTAAAATTTGTCATGTATTTCCTTTATCGCAAACAGATATTTGGATTTGATTTGACTATATTCTATATTAATTTGCTGAACCAGCCACTCGTCAATACCATCTGATGTGGTGTCACAGGCTGCCCACGACGGCTGCCACCTGTTGTTCCTAGGCTGCCCTAGAGAGCCAGCACTACCGATGCTCGCCTCTTCACTTCCATCTTCATCGCCTTCCTTTTCGAGAATGACGTCATTAGGAGTGCCGCTGAGAGTTCCGGCCAAGTTTGTTCTATTAAAACAAGAAAACCGACTTGAAAACCATTTGACATGAAGCACCTACTCGTACTGTCAATGAAATTTGATCTGGACGTTTTCAGGTGTGCATAAATTAATTAATCGTCTTTTCCCTAATCCAAAAGAACGGTGACAACATGAGGAACGATACACTACAATCGGAAAAGGGTACAGCAAATCCGTGTGCCTCGTAACAAGGATTGGGAAATCATATTTTCGTCTCGCTATGAATTTGGGTACCCAGTTACACATCCTTTGTATGTAAATAATGTGCTAACCTTTGCCTAAATGCTACACTTCCAAATCCCGGGCGATCAAATATGGACGCATGATTATGGTCGTTGACAGCCTTTTGACTGCTGAACACATCACAAATCTTCCCTCTTTTACCTGCAAACAGTCGACCAATGGAAATAAATTATTAAGGAATGAGGATATTGTTATGAGGATATTGTTGTTGTTGTGTTAAGTAGATGTAAATACAGCTACGCACAGAAATTAACCACCTGATGATTTAATATAACTGATAAATATGTAAGTTATATAATGTAAGTTTTCATTTATTTTATTGGCACTCTGTTGATTGTTCCATTTAATACTGAATGCATTTTGCATGCAAATTCCCAAGCTCGTATTATAAAGCGCAGATAGGTAAGTACTTTTAAAGAATTCAAAGTTCTGAGAAAACGGTAATATGTGTTAATATTTTTATTGTAATGTGATGAAGATTTTTGAATGATATACAGCCGTATTAGGTAATTCTTAACATCTTCATCACATTACAATACAAATATTAAAACATACTACCATTTTCTTCAATGAACTTTGAATAATATTCTTTAAAGGTACTTACCTACCTACGCTTTATAATACGAGCTTGCGAATTTCCTTGCTCGACTGATTGAATAACCTTTCCCTCAGAGTACTGTATATTATCACACTCCATTATAATGTGATAATAATTCTCCATTATTCGAAGTTTTAAATAATTCTTCATTATAAATGTAAGTTAACAATGGCACTAACCACAGTTGGGATTTTCGTAGTTGCTGACATATATGATTTGAGCGTCCCTCCTCGTACCGTTTTCCAACTAAAAAAAAAAAATAAATAAATAAAATTAAAATTAAAAATAATAAAATGGGAGGTTTTTATGAATTCTTGTTATAACATAACAGCACGAAGTTCAAAATTTTGTGGGTAAAGGTGCCCCCCTCCCCCCAATGCATGGACATACCTTGTCATCAAGTCGTAACTTCTTATCGAGAATTTTCTTGACTCCTGAAGGTTTTTTCGACAATGTTCCTCCAACGATTTCAGTAAACGTTGGCCCATTCACTTCCAAAACCGTTTTTCTGGCCGTTCTAGAAGTAAAACGAAAATTTTATTAAACAATGGCGCCTCCTGTAAAAGGCTGCCGATTCTTCAGAGTTTCATCATTTTCTGTATCTACCTATACTACCTACTTGTTAATTACATTATGCGTTATTGGTATCTGTCTTGTAGCGAGAAGTACACATACCTACACATGAGTTCCGTTTTTAGATGAAAGTAGCTTCCATTATAAGAATTCTGAGACCAACCGCACTCTCCTACGATAATCAGTTCTTTTCCTATGAGCGCTCAAAGTTCGGCAACAAGTGACGTCATTGCACCCCTCCCGCCGGGCGGGAACCCCTCGCACAGTGTGGCGTCACCTGTTGCCGTAACTTAGAAAGCTCATAGAAAAAGAAGTATTCACCATAGGAGAGTGCGGATGGTCTCAAAATTCTTAGAATGGAATCTAATTCCATTCATAAAACTGTAAACAGACGTCATGGGTACTCCTCACAGGGCTCCGACTGTATTTGTATTAATGAAATAACGTTAAAATAAAATCGGAGTCCGAAAGAAATGCTGAACATGTGACGTGTTAGTGGGATTTTAGTGGGTGAAACTCCACACTGCTGAGAAGTGCTGTTCCTCCAAAGCTAAGCTCCTTTTTCAATATTTCAATATTTCAATATTCAATAATTTCAAGCTGCAAATTATTACACAACGGTTTATTATTTACCTGTATAGATGCCCCTTCTGCGTAGATCACTGTTTTCTGTGGTCCATACCTACCCTCGTGCTTCTTCCCAGGAAAGCCCTAAATCGAGTACTGGACCCGGCCCCGGAATTAAAGTTTCCTACAAATTCGAGGGAGTCGATAATTCAATAATTAATTATTTATAATTATTCATGAAGCATAAGGCAAATAATAAACCGTTGTGTAATAATTTACCTTCATAGTTGCCCCTCCTACGTAGATACTATATTGAACCGTTGTGTAATAATTTGCCCATCAATAATACTTCTACGACTGTTCAAGTTGCAAAAATACTATCAACAAAATAGACCCCCTTCTACTTAGATGGTATAATGAACCGTTGTGTAATAATTTATCATAGTCTAATAATTTACCCATCAATAATACTTCACCGTTTGTTAAAGTTGCAAAAGTACTTATCAACAAAATCCAAAACAGCCTTCATTTTTCAAATGTACCTAATAATATCGCAGAACAACCAACTCGACTTCACACAGCAATTAGTGATTATAATCAGATGCTCCCTAGTGATGATATTTGGGCTGAATACAATTTGTTTCACCCTCCTGTTGACCAAGCCAGTTGGTGCAAACTTGGGGGCCCTACTCCGAAGGAACGGCGGGACGTACAATGCTCCGGGTGGTATCAAAAAACTCGTAAGTTCAAGAACTATTTAAAACCGTAAAAAGATTCACGTAAAAAAAGGTATAGGCGTTCTGAAAATTTCAACCCCTATTTTGAACCCCTTAAAGATGACTGACAGTTACGCCGAGCTTCGAGGACCAACTAGACCCCGAATGGGACCTATAAACCGAATTTCGTCAATTTTGGCTCATGGCAACTAAGTACGGCGTATGGCGGACGGACAGAAATTTTTTTATTGCATTTTTGGATTCTACATACCGTGAAACTTATTCCAAAGGTTCATTATTGAAAATAATAAACCAAAAACATGACCCCAACATAGAGTTAGGTGGAGTTCAGGCTGGAAACCTGAATCTGGATTTTGGCTCCAAGTGTTTCAAGGGTACATATTTGCACATGCGCAGGCGAAACTTACTGTTGGATCTAGATGAAATATGGAGACCGAAAAGTATACTCAACCCCCTCGATACTTGTTTCAGCTCATTAGGAATATTCATTGTACAGTTACGGCCGTTTCAAGGATGCTGCACACACATGCAACTAAACATTGGTCGAGATACTATCAAGAAAATAGACAGCATGAGATTAGTGACCAACACGAGAGGATTACTTCATTTATGAAATGAATTTTGGTTCAAATTAAGAACAAACATCAAGTTTTTTACTAGAGTTAGTATAAAATGAGTTGAACAAAAAGTTATATTTTTGAAGAGACAGCATAGCAGCATCTATAGCATTTCCAAGTCAAATTCAACCTTTTACAAACTAAATTCACCTTTTTCCATTTCAAATTCAACCTTCCCCGACTTCAGCGAAAAATATAAATTTTAATAAACTGAATTGTTAACCACATTACTAACTTTTTGGAGCATTATTTAAGGCTTAAAATGAACAACACTAGTGGTTCAGTGCAGTATCAGGTAGGTATGTTTTTTATTTTTATTTTTTCATTAAAATTTAAAATTTTCCTTTTGTGAACCTTCAACTGAAGTAAGGAACATAATTTTGGCGTTTGCAAATTCTTCGTGTTGTACAAAGAAAATTACTTCTTTAATGCCTATTTCGTAGCCCATCAAACCTCCTGATTAATTGAACGCACCACATCAGATGTCATACGAAACAGTGAGTGAGTTTACACTCGCCATCTGATGTGGTGCGTTTGATTAATCAGAAGGTTTGATGGGCAACGAAATAGGCATTAAAGAAGTAATTTTCTTTGTACAACACGAAGAACTGTTCTTCAATTTAAGCCTTAAATAATGCAACAAAAAGTTAGTAATGGGGTTCACAATTCAGTTTATTATATATTCTGCTGAAGTCGGGGAACGAAATAGGCATTAAGGAAGTCATTTTCTTGTATTTATAACACGAAGAAGTGTTTTTCAATTTAAGCCTTAAATAATGCAACAAAAAGTTAGTAATGGGATTCACAATTCAGTTTATTAAAATTTATATTTTTATTTATATCTGAAGTCGGGGAAGGTTGAATTTGAAACGGAAAAAAGGTGAATTTGAATTTTGAAATGAAAAAAGTGTTTGACTTGGAAATAGTTGAATTTGAAATGGAAAAAGTTAAATTTGGTTTGGAAAAGGTTGAATTTGACTTGGAAATGCTATATTATATACCTACATATTATATACCTACCACAAAATAGCAGGTTACATTCCCTAGAGTGATATAACACTTACGTATTTGGAACTGTGGGTATTGGAGCGCCAATTTCTTTTTCAACTTTCTTGATTCGTTTTTCCTCTTTGTCCCTCTCCTTCTTCATCCGCTCTTCGTACTTCTTTTTTCGTCGTTCAGCATCCTTCAGGGCTTTCTCCTTCAGAGCTTTGGCTTCTTTCCTGATATAGTAATGTCAGTAATGTGAGCCATAACCAAACCATTCAGCGTTACGAAAAGGAGAATGAGACATCCAATTCAACGTAGGTAGGGAGATGCTTCACAGATTAACGAATTACGAGGATATAGGGTAGGTACTAGTCAGTAGAATTTAAGTAGTACGTACAAGCATGTAGAATTTATTAGGTAGCACGTCAACGTACAAAGTACAATCCCCGTTACATTACCCTAACGGTGGGGGCTATTTTAGTAATACTAGGTATTTACAAGGTGTTGAGAAAGACCTCGATAGCCAGTTGTTACCATGTGAGGTTTCTTCATTTCATACCTACTGCACGAGGTTTCGGCCATGAAACGACCCTATCACGTGGCTAAAAATATGTAAAAAAGACACTCAACTGGTAACAATGACCGAAGTGATAATAAACCTTGTGGTACGAAATATGCTATTTGATAGGTTCCTTGTTAAGATGAGTGTCTTTTTAGAGAATTTTCGGAGAAAATGATGCGATTCGTTACTGAAAGTGGTATGGAAGAGGGTGAGTAAAGACAGAAAAATACAATTTCAGTAGTTCTTCATACAGAATAGGGGTCAAATTTGGATTTTAGGGGGTCAAAATTGGTATTATTCACCTGACGTTGTGTGGGATGGTGATTCACGACGGTGGGATGATGATTTCGATTATGAAAATATTTTTCTCAAAAAAAAAGTGGGTGAAATTTGACTTCATAAGTAGTGTCAGAAATCGGTAAAAATGGCTAAAATTACGGAAAAATTATATGATTTTACGAAAAGTAGTATGGTTTCTCGCTATTATTATCTTTTTACACAATAGCAAGAATATTTTTTTGAAAGTTCGCTGTTATAGCCATGCTGCATGACTGGTTTTTTTAAACTTATTTTTAGCCGCACGACTAGAAAGCTCGTGCAGTATGAATTAAGAAACCTCACAAGATAACAACAGACTACTAAGGTATTTCTCAGCACCATGTCATATCCACCGAGTCCCTATTCACTATTAAAAATAGTGATAAGCAAAAAGGTATTGAATGAATAAAAACCACATTATATGTGGTACATTATATGAGGTACCTACCTTCCAACATGCCATAAATCATATATTTATATGAGAATACTGTATCGTATTATATGCTATGTAATATGATATAAATAATGTATTTATGTAGGTATTCAGCATGCTCACTTATTGTTGAGGAGCTGGTGAGTCGTAGATTTGTCTAGGAAGTCTATGACTTCTGGGTGTGTGGCGACCTGTAAACATAACATTGATTAGGAAACAGAAGAAGGCTAGGTAAGATCGATTTTAGATGCCTAGGTATAGGTACCTATCTATTTTCTTTTCTTTTTTTTGTATATTGTAATTTCACAGCTTATGAGGCTACGGAAAGCGACAATTCGTCTGTGCTTCTGATTTTCAAAATAACCTCCCTTAAAGAATGCTCTGCTTCCTCTTCTTGCCAAGTTCTACTGTTCCTTCACCTCTCTTCACTAGAGAAGTTCGTTTTACTGTCGGACTTGGTCTCGGGCCATCACATTTCCAATTAGACGTCTATACTTATCGCTAAATATCCTCATTATAGCATTTCTAGCATTTCCCGAAATTAATCAAATTCCATATCCATTTATTTAGCAAACCCCTCTCAATTCATGCTCGTCTCATGACGAAGCATGACTTCTTGGAGACTTTTACCAATAGCGGTACACTCATGACGAAGAGTGTACCACTATTGGTAAAAGTCTCCAACCTTGGATAGAGCTTGAAGAACAATAAACTATGTCTCGTTTATATGCACTGAGCACATCGATGTTATCATCCTCGATGTGCATCATTTGCAATAAGCACATCGATTGGATCAGCATTGATCGATTCGAGCTATTTGGTAGTTTTTTAAATGTTTGAAAGCCAGACTGTCATCTTTATGAGAATCAATATCTACCTGAAGGGGCGTGTGGAGGTCATGATCCAGGGCGAAGAGGTTGGCGTCAAATCCAACGAGGAAGGAAACGCAGGAGAGGTGACCTTTGGCCGCTGCTAGATGGAGGGCGCTCTGTCCAAAGTGGTAGTTGGCTTTCTCGATGTTACCCCTGCACCAACAATCCAACATTTGAAAAACTTGACTTGAAAGGAAAAACTTGAAATTACCAACTTCAGATCCAAGATTCAAGATATTTACGGACAGCCAAGAGCAGACCCGAATTGGGCCAAGATCTTGAATATTAAAAAAGAGCGCTTCTAGCACCAAACGTGCCGCAAGTCACAACCGTCAGTGAGCGCCGAGAGGAAGCCACAAGAGCTAAAACAGGTGAATAATAGGCCTCACGGCATAACATTTTCAGGGTATACCTACTCATAGGTCTGTCGGAAATTCTGTGCAGTTTTTATTAATTTTTTAATTTTTTTTTTTAGTACGACTGCGCCAATTGGTGCCCGCAGTGGTGCCGCTAAATCCAAAAACAGCTAATTTGGGGTTAGGCAGGCACAAGTTGCATTCGTTTTACTGGAGATACGTGAAACCTACCAGTCAGCGGACCCACTAGTGGTATATATAGACGTACCTCCCTACTTACTTACCTACATGATATTATAACATAGCGCAAGCACTGCCTTGGTAGTGAGGACGCAAAACACACCAATGCAATGGTTCCATTTTTGAGCATCATGATCAGTTTTACATGAGCGAAAATGAATCCAGAAATGTGGACAGGCGCACTCATCCACCAAACCAAATCTTGACGTTTTCCCCCCAATATTCTCATTCAGTACGAGTTTGCGGTAGCACTGAGTCACTTCCGGTACCGGTTAACGACCTTCAGATCGGAAAATGAAAAGTTTCCTCATAGGCACTGCGTTTGCGTGGTTGAAAGTGACCACCTTACAATAGTTCCCACCAGCCACCTCCTCCGCAACGGATTCTTTTTGTCCATTGAAGTGAAAATCGCTCGTTTAGCTTCGCCTTCATTCTTCCCGGGTTCACACACTCGCTTTATACAGACACGCGGATGCCGCATCCACACTTCACTCACACTGAGGGAGAAAGCCCGAGCTTTGTGATGCAGACTCACGACAAAGTCGCCCGTTGCTGCGGCATCTCGAGTTAAAGGCTGTGCGTAAGAAAGCCAACTGTTCCGTTACAGATCTTACATGGGGGGATTACGGATTTGAACCACATAAGGATTAAGTCACGTTGAAGCCCACGATACGGCTGAGGAGGATCACTTTTCCTTATCTTTCACAAAGACAGACAAAACAGAAGACTACTCATCGGATTTTGTTGGTGGGTCTAATTAAAAATCAACCTATCAATTAAAAATCAATCTATCAATTAAAAATTTATCTAAAAATACGTAACATAAAAACTTCACATACTACACATCGGTACCTACTATACCGATCCTGCCTGAATGACTACAGGGTTTCAATACCTAATGAAAGCCCGCTCCATGTGAGGGCCCTAATAGGCCAGCCAGTAGATGATAGAAACAGGGTGGTATGATGCTGGGAAGATGGTGCAGAAGCTTTTATTTTGTTGAACCTGTATGGATGCAAACATATAAAAACAAAAATGCTAACAGGCTACCTCGGGACAAATTTTGCCAGCCATAAAACCTCGAATTTTTTCGATTTTTGGCTTGTAACATCTGAAGGGTGGAACATCTGCACAGAAAAGTTTACTCATGCAAAAATTGATTAACATTGAATTGATTAACACTGAACATTAACATTGAATTGAAAAAAATTGATTAACATCAAATTCTGAGTCGAATGACCTCCTTAAACATTAAATTTGGTTTAGCGGTTTGGTCAGAATCGGTAGTCAAAATTAGGCAAATTTTTCCATTTTCACTGAAAATTGCGTTATGCTCTGTTTCACATACCTATAACTAGAAAACGGTTATAATCATAAAATTCTGCGTTCAGAGCACCCCTGTTTTTATTGAAATATTAAATTTAAACTGTTAAGGGATTAAAAAAAAGTTGAAATATTAAATTTTTAATAAAAATAGGGACGCTCTGAACGCAGAATTTGAACCACTACAACTTTAGTTACATGAGATTCTTCATTTGGAATAGGTAACAATTTTTAGTTACAGGCGTGTGAAACAACGCATAACACACTCAACCAAACTGGAAATTTTTTTTCTTATATTTATACTACTTAACAGCAAATTCTGGCGAAACCGCTGATCCAAATATAAAGTTTAAGGTGTACCGACGCAGAATTTAATGCTATTTCTTTTAGTGCGAGTGAAATTTTCTGTAAGATATCGCTTAGATGTTAAAAGCCAAAAACATCCAAAGGTACTGAAATTTTGAGGTTTCCTGGCTGCCAAAAGTTGTCCCGAGGTCGCCCGCGTTAGGATTTTTATTTTTTCATATGTTTGTACCCATACACAAGTTAGAAAAATAAAAGCTTCCACAGCACCTTCTGAATAATAAAATACCTATAATGCGAAGAAATCTATATCACAGCGCGTACGTATAATATATACCTCATACATATTATTCGAAAAATATAAAAGCTTCCACAGCACCTTTTGAATCATACAATACCTACTTCTTCTGACTGGCCTATAATGCACCATAGGGCCAACGCACGGTGCCTATTCTTCGACAGTAACATAACTGCACATAAGTAAACCTTAATTTACAACACAGAACTCATCAGAACAGAATTATTGAGAAAATTAAATAATTGCGATGAGCATACCCCCTGCCGACGAGTAGCCTGAGGGCCTCGAGGTGGCCGCAGGAAGCCGCCCAGAGAACTGGAGTCATCCCGTCCTCGTCTTTGGCGTTCGTGTCCCTTTTCGTGGTTTCTTTCAGAATCTCGAGGTTCCCGTCCTGAGCAGCCTGGTGGAACCTCGTCCCTCCAGCCATCTCTTACCACCTGTTAGTAATTAATCATAAAGTAATTAGTTCTAATCCATATTTAAGAGTTTGGAACAAAAAGTGAAGTAGATCATTGCCAACAGTTGGGATTTTTGGTTTATTATTTTCAATAACGAAATTTGATGGTTTCCGTTTCAAGGTATGTAGAATCCGAAAATGCAATACAAAAATTTCTGCCCGTCCGCCGTACGCCACAATGAGCACTTTTCTCAGTTACCATGAACCAAAATTGACGAAATTCGGGTTATAGGTCCCATTCGGGGTCTAGTTGGTCCTCGAAGCTCGGCGTTAATGTCAGTCATCCCTAAGGGGTGAAACATAGGGGTTGAAGTCTCCAGGACGCCGTTTTCTAGATTTTTTTTAACGGTTATAAATCGTCGGTACAACGCCAGAGTCGCCTAACCGCTTTTTTAGCCGAATTGACTTGAAACCGACTTCTGAGTCGTATGAGGCTTCTCCATCATATTATATAAAGCAGGACCAGTTATTATAACCCCTTGATGGTTTTTTAATACTTTTCAATTTCGCCTGTCTACAGAAATTCCTTTTGTTGCCCATTGTCGCCTGATCGCGTGAACTAGGTTGTGGTGCATGGTGCCGCTTCCTAGCGCAATGGTGGCGCAAAATTTTTACGTCGAGTCTTGGGTGTCTTACGAGTCTACTCTCCGAATATCAATAAGAAAGAACGCCTTACAGCGTTCAAAGATGTAATTTCTTTATTATAACCTAAGTGGTACAGTCATCCCAATGCAGACGTTGCGGTGAGGACCCAGAAACGAACCAACACATCATTTTGGAGTGCACAGCTTACTCTTCCACCAGACAGGAATTCTTGGAGAAGATTTCGAAGGAAGTCCACAATCCCTTTAACCTGGACACCATTTTAGCTGAAGGAAATTTCGAAGTGTACGTTATCCTTTATGACTTTATAAAACAGTGTAACATCACACTGTAAATCTCTCTCTCTCTCTCTCTCTCTCTGTGAATCTCTCTTATTTTGTAAACATCACTAATGTCCGTAACATTGTAATATCACTTTGAATGTTGTATTATCATTTTGTAAGAATGTTATTGTGAACCGCATATTGTAATACACCTACCTGTAACGGCTGTATTGTCACAGAAGCCAATAAAGAAGGAAAAGAAAAAAAAATTGAAAAATAATACAATGCCAGAAAGGACTATGTGAATTTAGTCCCTACCAACTGAAAATAAACTATTAACATTTCCATAGGATGTTTTTGGGTCGTATAGATATCCTCAAACCGAATTAGGAACAATTATAACAACTAAACGATTTTTCAGAAGCAGCTGGACCTTCAAACACGATTTTTTTTTTGGGCAGATAGGTGACTCTCGCGTTGTATCGATGAAACAGTTCTCGAACTTGGGAGTTTTTTAAGACCACCCGGAGCATTGTACGTCCAGCCGTTCGTTCACAGTGGCCCTGAAATTTGCACCGACAGGCATTTTAAACGGCAGGGTGAATGAAATTGTATACATTCAGCCCAAATATCATCTCTAGGGTTTCTTTAATTGAAAAACATATTATGGTGTAGAGTAATCCGTGGATTACACGGCTCGGCATTGGTACTATGGGTGGAATTAGTTGTCCGTGAGCAGGTAGTATTTTGTAGATATTTTCTAGGATAGTTAGAAAGAGAGGAGTTTTTCAGTTAAAAACCAGGGCACTTGGGGAAATTAAGAAGCGACATTCCCCGTGAACAAGTTTTGAACGATGGTCTATATATGGAACAATGGAACATGAGAGACGAAAGGATCAGATTAAAGAAATATGTTATGCTTGGACCACTGGGTTGTGGGGGTTCAACGGGTTTCACGTTTGCGCATTCGTAGTGCCTAATAATGATCCGAATGTGACAAAAATGCATATGGGACCAACGAGGACCTAACTCCGAACTACCATCAAAATTGAGCCAGTTTGGACCACCGGATCGCGAGTTATGTGGGTTCGACGTTTCTCACGTTTGCGCAGTCTCTACTACTGATCCGAATGCGACGGAATTCGTACGGGGCGAACTAGGACCTAAACCAGAACTACAATAAAAATTTGAGCCAATTTGAACCATTGGGTCGTGAGTTAAGGCGGTTCGCAGAAATTCGTACACATGAACACACAGATGCTGAAATACCTGAAGTTTCCATTTTGTTTCGATGGATTCGTGTTCAGCGTGGTCGAAAATGAGGAAATCCGCGATTTCCCCCTCAAAATAATGAGAATTATCTAAAAAGTGTAAAGACGAAAACATAAGGGGGCCGAGCGTATAAAACGTTGATTATGATTGTTCTACATGTGGGGCTAGTGCATGGAGAAACGCCTTCAAACTTCCTCGGCTTTTTTGAGTCATTCAATGTTCAATTCTGAACAGCCGTTCTCCTCACCATAAAAATCAATAGTTATTATTTATTATAAAATAGAACGGGCCAAGCCCAATTATACAGTGGATAACAGATTTGTCAGAAACAAGGTAAGTAATCGTTATGGTTTTAAAAATTACGTCATTTTGAGTGCGACAAAAATTCCTGTTCAAATTTGTGTTTCTCGATGAATTCTTTACTTATTTATATTTAAAATTATTGATGAACCCCAAGAATTGTTCATTTCGCCAGAAAAGAAATCCAATTAGGATGTACCTAACCAACGGAGTTGTGGCAGTGGCCCCAACATGCGAGATTAGAGAATAGCGAAGTTCACTTATGGAGTCGTGACCACAAAACGTTCTAGTTACCTATTCGAGAGGGCTACGCCGAACGAGGTTGACAAGGCTAGGAGTTGGGCAGAGCAGCGGATCTCATAACTGTACACTTCTACACCGCCTCCAAGCCGTCCTCATTCCGATGCGTACCCAGGGGACAACTCTTCAACCAACAAACCATGAGCGTGTCACGATCGAATGTCTACCCAAACATACCCTTCATAAATATCTGTTAATGCTGGTCATCAATAATTAAAAAACGCTGCAAAGTCCTTGTCACATGGGTTTATTATTCTATTGGAGTTCTAGAGATTCTTGTTGGCAGTTAAATTTATTGTTTCTTTCATGTGGAATGATTGAAATAGCTATTTCTGATGATTTCCACCAATTTTGGCCCCCAAAACATGAAATAGGTACGCTTTTTTTTCTCTTTTTTTTAGATCATCTTTGATCATTGGTAGTGGCATTTAATGGTCTTGATTCGCCTGTTTACACTTTTGGTTTATTATTCTGTGAATAATACACCTATGTATTCGCTCAGCAAAAAATTTTTATAACACCCCCTCAAAATTTTTTCTTTTCCGTTTCAAGGTGCGTAGATTCCAAAAATGCAATGTCCGTCCGCCGTCCGCCGTACGCCGTATCACGTGTACAGGCTTCATTTTCGGTCTAAAAAAGTCGTTCTTTCGCACACATGCTCCATTTGGGCCCTAGTTGTGTCCCGAAACTTTTCAGCCCGATCGGAATATACCCAGGGGTGTTATGAGTGAAAATGTGTATAAAAATAGGTACTTTTTGCGTTTTAACAACATGTTAGTAACATGAGCTTTTGAGGTATCTTTTTCCATGTTTTTGAGGACGAGAAGACCGAATATGAAGTCGATTTTGACCAAAGACGCGGAAATTGAGGTTTTACCAAAGGTTCAGCTCCCAAAATTGGTTTTTTATGAGTCAAAAACCTGGAAAACTGTCTGAAATCACCATCAATTTGTACAATAACATTGGAAAAAGTGTAAACAGGTGAATCAAGACCATTAAATGCCACTACCAATGATCAAAGATGATCTTAAAAAAAAAAAAAACGTACCTATTTCATGTTTTGGGGGCCAAAATTGGTGGAAATCATCAGGAATAGCTATTTCAATCATTCCACATGAAAGAAACAATACATTTAACAGCCAACAAAAAACTCTAGAACTCCAATAGAATAATAAACCCATGTGACAAGGACTTTGCAGCGTTTTTTCCAATGTTATTATACACATGATGGTGATTTCAGACAGTTTTCAAGGTTTTTGACTCATAAAAAACCAATTTTGGGAGCTGAACCTTTGGTAAAACCTCAATTTCTGCGTCTTTGGTCAAAATCGACTTCATATTCGGTATTCCCGTCCCCAAAAACATGGAAAAAGATACCTCAAAAGCTCATTTTACTAACATGTTGCTAAAACGCAAAAAGTACCTATTTTTACACACATTTTCACTCATAACACCCCTGGGTATATTCTGATCGGGCTGAAAAGTTTCGGGACACAACTAGGGCCCAAATGGAGCATGTGTGCGAAAGAATGACTTTTTTAGATCTAAAATGAAGCCTGTACACGTGATACGGCGTACGGCGGACGGACATTGCATTTTTGGAATCTACGCACCTTGAAACGGAAAAGAAAAAAGTTTGAGGGGGTGTTATAAAAATTTTTTGCTGAGCGAATACATAGGTGTATTATTCACGGAATAATAAACCAAAACGCTGCAAAGTCCTTGTCACATGGGTTTATTATTCTATTGGAGTTCTAGAGATTCTTGTTGGCAGTTAAATTTATTGTTTCTTTCATGTGGAATGATTGAAATAGCTATTCCTGATGATTTCCACCAATTTTGGCCCCCAAAACATGAAATAGGTAGGTACACTTTTTTTCCCCCCAGATCATCTTTGATCATTGGTAGTGCGATTTAATGGTCTTGATTCAGCTGTTTACACTTTTTCTAATGTTAGTATACACATGATGGTGATTTCAGACAGTTTTCAAGGTTTTTGACTCATAAAAAACCAATTTTGGGAGCTGAACCTTTGGTAAAACCTCAATTTCTGCGTCTTTGGTCAAAATCGACTTCATATTCGGTATTCCCGTCCCCAAAAACATGGAAAAAGATACCTCAAAAGCTCATTTTACTAACATGTTGCTAAAACGCAAAAAGTACCTATTTTTACACACATTTTCACTCATAACACCCCTGGGTATATTCTGATCGGGCTGAAAAGTTTCGGGACACAACTAAGGCCCAAATGGAGCATGTGTGCGAAAGAACGACTTTTTTAGATCTAAAAAAAAACCAGTCATGCAGCATGACTTAATGAGCGAATTTTCAAAGAAATATTCGAATTAATGGCTATGGTTTTGAATAAAGGAAAACTTCGGTCTAAAATTTGGGTTTCTATGTATATTCTCTTCGTATTTATTTTAATTTGTACGTTTTGTCCATCCTGATTCTACCGTTTGTTTATTACGTAATTGTACTAAGTGCTTATTTATTTGATCGCTGTGGGTTCATATTAGGTAGGATAGGGTAGTTAGGACTTTTAACTTACCTACTCAAGAGAGTGCAGT